>JABXWE010004934.1:0-27067 GCA_014611495.1 Limonius californicus
AAAAATATAATGATTTTGACAGCTTGTTATAATCATGTAAATTTGTGAATTTAATACTTTTCTTTAAAGAAAAATATGTTTGTAATAATGTCCTCATGTGTGTAATGAAGCTTTGTGTTAATTTTGAGTCATTCAAACTGTGTTTAATAATTTATTTATAATTTAATATAAATTTAATTGTCAACTTTTTGTGTAAATTTAGTGATAAGATAGATATTGTATTTTATAGCATTTTGCAATTATTTTGGTCAATTTAAATCTCCTTTTTGATTGGTCAAAACCTTCGGGGTTCACAAAAATATTTGATGGTGTTGACTTGTTGCTATGCAACCGCCAACAATCATATAAAATTTTGTATTGTAGAACAATTCAGTTGTAAGAAATCCTTCAAGTAGAAAGCCAGTTCATTTTATAACTCCGCAAATATTGTTATTTGTGTTAAAAGTTTGTTTTCCTAAGAATAAATAAAGAATTCAACGTTTATCTACGAGTTAAAAGTGTTTCTTCCGTCTACGTACGTTAATTAGTGTAAATTTGCAAAAAATTCCTATTTTTGCGAAAACCCCGAGTGGCGTAGGCTGTTCATTTCTTATCCGAGCGTCGGATGTTTGTAAAAGCATCGTTCGTATGTGAATTGTTTTTAAATTTGACAAGTAGAGAAAAAAAATGTCAAGTGTAAAAAACTTTTAAATCTGCAAGAAATAATAGTTTTTGAGGTTAGAATGTTCAACTTCCTCATAGTAATTTAACAAACAATAACTGGTATATTAAAATAGCAGAGTGCTATCAAGAGATCCATCTACTTACTGTTTCCTGTGATTTTAATACCACTAACAACCATTAACTTCACTTATTTGGAACAATAACAAAGAAGCCCGCTCAACCTGTTACGGGAACATGCGTAAAGAACTTTTCCCTCCAACCCTGCCTTCATTTGAATTATCCGGATGGATGTGTGTTCCACGAAGGTTGAAATCACCCAACATAAGGTAGGTAGGTAAGTTTTTTCCAGTGAAAGGAAAAATTATAAATAAATTGAAAAGAACAATAAAATCATAGTTGTCGTTTAATTATATTGATTTTGAATGACAAACTTGAATTGTATTTATGTTAAAAGGGAAAGCACGGATAATTTGATATTAATTTGATAACTAAAATTTTAAGTCGATGAACATTTTGATTTTTCCCTGTTTTCTTTGTGCTTGTACTTGTTTGTTACCAGCTACAAGAGTTAATACAGTACGACCAATTATAACAGCGGCCCTGAGATTTACAATAAAAGTTGGTAAAATATATTTGACTTGTGGTGGTTAAACAATTTATCTTGATTAAGATTTTGATACCGTTTATGGCACCCAACGTAGAAAGTTTAACCAGTCACAATATTATTTGTTGAATTACAATTATTTTATTTTAACCCCAAAGTATAGGGGTATACAGCATAATTTATTTGGCTCCGCAAATAGGGGCAATATCACAGCATAATTTATTTGACTAACCCAACTTGGAGCAATATCACAGCATTATTATTTGACAGCCCAACGAAGGGCAATAACACAGCACAATTTATTTGGCTCCATCAACGTGGGGCATAATTTTATCTATTGCAGCTTTGGTGTGTTGCCATTTTCTCCTGGTTCTTCTTTGTTCAACAACCAGCATTCAAGTAGAATGAAAGTTTTCTGTTCTCTTCCCTTGTTCGAAATTTTGGCCAGCAATAAGAGAAATTTGAAAAAAAAACCATTATGTTGTACAAACCATAATAATTTTACCTTGGAATACAAATGCAGACTTTGTTAGTGGTTCAAGTAGGACGTTCATCTGGTTTTCCCGCATTTGAATTTGAACAGTCGTTAGATTCATTTCATTACTTTAATTCGTAGATAGTGCATCTTACACCACCTTTTAGATATTCCGAGAGTTGTTATTACTTATTTAGCGTGCTCTGATTGGCGGGCATAAGTTAATAAGGGACAGGTTGCGTTTTGGAGTCATTTTTCCAAGATGTGGTCCCGAGAGAAGCCTGCAAGATCATTTATGCGAAGCCAATTGCTCTGTTCTTCCCAAAAGAATATTAGCTGAGCGCTGGTGGGGTACAGACGTGCTTCTGCTCGGTTAAATTCGGGTGGAGTACAAGTTGCTCTTGTAAATTTAGCGTATACCATTTTTGTCGTAATAGAACTCGATAGTTAAGTTGGATATTTATTATTATTATCCCCATTACCTTATCTTGACGTTCCCGTGACGATTTGTCTTTCCAATAAGAATTCAGTGCCGCAGTTTATCGTTTTTCGCGTTAAAGCACCTAGTTTCGCCGATATTTTTTACGTTTTTATGTCATCCCGTGACGTCAGCCTAGCTGTCTTTTCCTCTCACCTTTTCTCCTTGAGAATCGACCCAGCAAAAGTCAACCTTTTGGCTTCCTCTAAGCTTGACGCTGACTTAAGAACACATTGTATGAATTAGTAATCTATATTAACAGTACGCATTGTTGCTAGTAGGTGGTGCTGGGTAGCTTGTTGGAATAATTTCGCAGGCGTTGACGATCTCCACTCCTGTATTATTAGGAATGAAAACTTCCTAGGGAAATTTATGGTAGTACCCTGGTAATTTACCGTTGCTTTTCACGGTTGGGATCCCAAAAACGTCCAATCCAGACTTGAGCCACCAAACCAAACCAACGTGTTGACCAGGTTACCGTGATATAAAGTAAATATAATTCAACATGGATGTAGAAAGTGGCGTTTTTTGAATTGGTATTAATGATCTCACTGTAGTTGTACTATCGAGAATCTTCTGTTGAAAATTGTTTAGTAGATTTAATAATTAATTGTATTTATGTTGTGAACTCAGCTGATATTGACTACCCAGTTCTATTTTAATCTTACTGTAAATGTCGCCGTAGTCAATGATAAATCGAGTAACATGTTAGGACGTCTCGAGCCGCTTTTGTTATATATTTAGTTCATAAGGACCGCCTATGGATTTTGGTATGTAACTGTCCAATCTTTTTATTTAATATATTTATAACCATTGTTTGATAACCTGTGACTTGTTGTTTTATGTACTTTCTTTTTTGTGCGTATTTTATGAGCAATAATGAAGCACAACAAGGTAGGTTCGACTACCCGTAAGCTGAAAATCCTTGGCCCTTTCACGGGGGTCTTCGTTTAGCTGTAACTTGAAAGGGTAGCGCCCACTTATTTGACATACCCCGTCCATCATATCAATAAAGATTCTTCCGGTAATTGCATTCCGCGGACCCTCCCCATTTCCTGTGCTAGCCGAAAAGTGTATTCCAAAGGTTTGTTGTAGACTGACGAAAACGATCGTTTGGCCCATAACACAAGTTTGCCATTGTTATTTAAAAAAATATAAATAAATATAAGTATTAGTTGAAGGTCGTCACTAAATTAATATTGGTAGCACATAATATTACAATAAACTGTACGTGTGTATATCAAAGCATTAATCACTCACGCCAGAATTTTAAACTTTGTTTATCTCAAGATTTAGAAATTGTTACTCGAAAGTAGGCAACTATCTTTGACAATAATTAGACTGTCTGTTTAGAAATCGGTTTGTAATATTCATTAATTTGCTTAATGGGTATAGATAATTTAATATCCCCGTTATTTACCGCGCACGAAGAGCAAATGGTAAAGACATTATTTATTTTTACCGTGGACTAGCTTATAACAAAGACGCTTCCTTATAGAAAATATAAAACTTACTTCCTTCCTGATCGATGAATGCAGACACTTAAGTAAACTATCCAGCAGAGATAGCAACGCATTTGTTTGGGCTTGCTTGTTCACTTATATCTACTTCCTCTTAGATAGCTAATTGTTGGTAAACAGTAAAAGTAATTATCGAACAGAACAAGGGTTTAAGTAATGCATGCGTGCACTCTACTTCCAATAGCCTGAATAACATGTTTTACAATATTACTTTCTTCGTTATAAGAATAATAACATAATAACCAATAGATGGTATCTTTGCAGTGGCGGGTGAAAGTGAAACATCTAAGAATGAACAGTATGTATAATTACTATGTACAACTAAAAGTGTACTATTTAAGCATGTAGGACTTTTCAAGAGTAATTTATACAGTGTGATAAATAAAATGTTCGGTAAGTCTTGGCTATGGGGAATAAAACGTGTATCTTTATTTAAGCCATGAAGTTTATAATACTTACAACTATTATTTACTAGTTCTCAAAGTAAAGTTCCGTCACTAGAGTTATTTTTTAATATAACATAATATATTTGCTTCTAATTATAGCCATATTCATTATTAAAAAGGAATGTTTTCACACCTCACACGGCCTATCAATTATTTTTCTATAACACAATACATATTCATTTTAAACATAAATCACCTTAAATTAATAATATTACAATTAATGATTATCAAAATCATATTAAAATGTTCTTCACATCTGCATTCAAATATTACTCACAAAAAAATACAATTGAAAGGTCCATTTTCTCCAAAATTACATGTTAGTTGACAGTTGAAAAACTCACAGTTAACTTTGATAAATACCTCTAATACCTCCATACAATTATTACGACTGCGAACAAGCAAAACGAAACAGCGAATTGAATTCACAGGCTAGACAATAGATCAACCAAAAAAAAAAATCAACGGAGATGACAAACACTAACTGAACATGACCTTTACCCTTTCTAAATAACGTCGTCCAGTTTAATTGTCATGGAAGTAGTTTAGTCCAATAATATGGTTACTTACCATGCCATACCAAATATTTACAGAAGAAGGTGTAGTGGAGTGGTATTGTAACTTCTTGGTGGACATGGGGATGCACAGCTCCTCTTCCAAACCATTTTCTTCAAATACAGTATTTAAGTAATTCCTAACAACTTGACTGTAATGATCAGGATAATCATCATGTTGGTTCTAAAGTTTTTGTCGTACATTGAGTTCTACATCGTCTAACAACCCGGGTAAAATGGAGATTCAATGCGTTTAAATATTATTCAGGTGGTGGTCTTTTAGTTGGATAGCGCCAGATATATAAATTACGATCAGCAGCTGCATTTCCGCGGCATTTGCCAAAGATAAGCAAGAAATCTATTTTCTCGTTATTTGAAAATAGCCTAAACTTGACTGCTCAACTTAGTAGATAACATTTATTAATTTAATTAAATTAAAGAAAAATGTATTTTGGTTACCATGCTGTATGTATGTTGGGTTGCATCAACCACTTTTAAATGGGGACAACTTAGATAGCCCACCGTGACGTTTGCCCAAAAAACTATCTTATTTAAAAAAATGTTCAACAACAGCTCATCGTGGATTTTTGCAAGTAAATTTAAATTAAAGAGAAAATTTTAAATTTGTTAAAATTATAATAACTTTTTAAAATTAACAGCTATTAACATTTAACTAAGATTTTTTGCTTTTAGGCATTCCTCGTATGTGAGAATATTATGAACATGATTCTTATACACAGTCAAGGTAGTAGAAAGAAGTATGACCTAACTAGGACACTTACTAGATACTAAAGTATCTAACACGATGAATAGGACACCAACACAAAATAATAGAAAACAAGCCTTTCCCTTAAATAGAGAACGTACGAGGCTTCTTAGCCTTGAAAACAAATGCAATAATTAAAATGACGTTTGTTAATGTTAGTAGTGTTTGTAAGCAACACATTAATAAGTTTCTGGCGTTTGAATTTGATTCTGAGTTTTAAAACTTCGATTTTGACATGGGGTTTGTTGTTGAAAATTCGTCCAAGTTTCATCAGCGTGCGGTCCTACAATTTTTATGCACTGAGGGTGTGCAGCCATTGCAGATTCATACGCGAATGCAAGCAGTGTATGGAAATGCATGTATTGCGTACGCAACTGTGAAGGAATGGTGCCGAAAATTTAAGAATTGAAAAGAGGGGAATATGGATGAGCCGCGACCAGGTGCACGGTGTACTGCACTAACAGAAAACAATATGACATATTATTATATTATTTATATATATATATATTATATTATATATATTATTTGAGAAAATCGTCGCATTCCAATTAGCGAAATTTCAGAAATTATTGGTGCGAGTGTAGGATCTGTCCATAGTATTGTTCGTAATCTGGATTACAGCAAAGTCTGTTCGCAGTGGATTGCTTGTCTCTTGTCTAATGAACAAAAATGCTTGCAAATGGGCTTATCTCTGCAGCACCTGACAGACTGTAGGCAAAATGGTGATGACTTTCTTCTGTCAATAGTTGCTGGTGACGAAACTTGGTGCCATTACTACGAGCCATCCAGTAAGTTATCGTCGATGCAGTGGAAACATTAAAGTTCACCAACACCGAAGAAGTTTAAAGCGCCACCTCCTGCAGGCAAGGTGATGTTACCCTTGTTGATAGAGTTTAAGGAACCTGGAGTAAATGTCAATGCAAATCTGTACAATGAAACTTTGAACAAGCTTCATCAAGCAATAAGACGGAAACGTCCCGGAAAACTTACGCGTGGGGTCATTTTGCTGCACGACAATGCTAGGCCTCATGTTGCTAATGTGGTAAAAGAAAATGTTCAACGAAAGAAATGGAGGGTTCAGGGATGAGAAGCCGGGTCGTCCGATCACAACGAGAAACCCCGTAGCGATCGCAAAAGTGCGACAACTTGTGGGGGCTAATCGACGACTGACACTGAGAATGATGGAGCAGGAGCTGAGTATTAGCGGTGAAACCATTAGAACCATTTTGGAGAAGGATTTGAAGAAAAGGAAAGTCACATCCAACAGTGACCCAAATTTTCTGGATTCAATTATTACTGGTGAAGAGTCGTGGTGCATCCAGTACGATTCAGAAAGCAAGAGACAAAGAATGGAATGGCGATCGAAGACGTCTCCCAGGCCAAAGAAATTCCGTCTCCAAAAATCGAAAGTGAAGACAATGCTGATCACTTTCTTCGACAGTCAAGGCATCATTCACAAAGAATTTGTGCCACCGGGTGTCACCGTCACTAGCCTGTACTACAAGGGTGTCATGACGCGTTTACTAAAACGCATTCGACGTGTGCGACCGCAGTTGGTAGCCTCCGGGAAGTGGTACCTTTTACACGACAATGCCCCTGTGCATTCTGCCTTGATTGTGATTGTGTTTCTGTTATTTTAAATTAATTGTTTTTTCGGTTTTGAATGTTCATTTTAATTTTTAATTTTAGTTTTTAAAATTGCGAGAATTTATTATATGTAGGTATTTTTGTGAAAATTGTACCATTTTAGAAGCTAGCAGACCTGGAGACCCAGTTGACTCATTTAAACGGCTGCGATTATTTGAATAGCTTAATTAATTAATTAATAGGATGTTGTAGTACAAAACATCACTTTCTTATCTCTATAAATTTGTGCTTACAACTAGTTTAGTAGTCGGCTATTAATTATGAGAAGAATAATTCCATCTAATTTTAGACGAACTCTCTCCAGACGTGCACTCTATTGTTTAAAAAAATGCACGTGGTGAAAGCGAGAAGTTCAGGATCATTCATATTTCACTAATACAGAAGCAGCTTGCTCTTGCTCTTTCTTGCAGTTGTCATTCAAGGTTGCGCTGTAATACTTTATAGGAATTATTGTGCCCACCAGAAATATGGATGTATTCTCGTACTACTTTGCTATAAAAGTGTGATTGCAATAAAGTAAAATCATATTTCTAACAGTATAATTGAATTCACTCACTAAAATTTTTTGAGGATATGGAAATTATTTAAAGGTATTCTTGCAACAATAAATTTAATTTTTACAGCTATAATTAAAAAGACATGTTAATCGAATATTTGTTTGATATTTATAAGAGCTATGAAGTCCGTCTTCTTTGTGCCGGAATTACATCATCGATGTTCATACAGCGTTGCTATACAGATTTGCAGTGGCTGTTTATTACAGCGGTTCTTAATCAGGGGACCCCCCAAACGATCCAGTGAAAAATTTGAGAGGGTCTTTGCGCTTGGATGGGAAAAAATAACTTATTATCTTTATTTTCAGCTCAATTCGAAAAACGAGCGTCATTTCCAAAACTTGGATCTCCCATTTAATGAAACCCTTTTCTTGGAGCATCCTATGAAGGTGCTTACCATATTGCCAAACAAAACAAGCTCCACACTACTGAAAAGACTTTAGTAATGCTATTTGTACTGGAAATGGCCAAATTGGTTTGCCGACTGGAACAGAGGAAAAAACTGGAAGCGGTTCCCTGGTCAAATAATGATGTAATACGTTCTAAAATATTTGATACGTCTTGCAACAAAGACTGTTCCAACAATCCTGAAGAAGTTTTGTTAACAGCATAAATGTTATGAACATTATCAGACCCACTGTATTTATAACAAATTTTGTCAAGAAATGTGAACAGAATATGAAGTGCTTATCTACCACACAGAAGTGCGCTGACTTTCAAGGATCTTGAAACTCTTGTGCTAACTAAGAGCAGACGTTTTACTTTTTCTGGAAGATAAACAAACCCATTCTTGGAACACTTTGAGAGAAAGAATTTTATCTATGGTTGGCTTATCTGGCATATATTTTTCACCATATGAATGAGATAAATAGTTCCATTCAAGATCGTGAACCATTACCACCATTACAGATGCAACTGAAATATTACAAGCTTTCTTGGTTAAGTTACCAATACGAAAGAATATACTATAGGCCGATACTCTTGCAGAGTTTCCGATGTTGAAGGAAGGAAGATGAAGTTGATATACAAAATTCTCTGTCAATGTTTTGGAAAGAAATATCTGCAAATACTTGAAAACATTACAGAACTCTTTTAGAAGTTATTTCTATCTTGATGCCATAAAAGTTGAACCATGAATCCACAATCCTTTCCTTTCTGATATCAAGTGTATCGAAGATGTTGACCTAACTACAGATGAACTCGTCGATCTTAGAACAGAAAACTTACTACAATTGGACTTTAGCTAAAAAAAAACCTTAAAAGATTCTAATGTTCTCTGACGAAAAATCCTATCCTCGTCTTGTGAAACGAGGTATGGAAGCTGTAATACCATTTGGAAGAGTATATCTCTGCGAAGGGACCTTAAAATCGTAGGAGCTTCAAAATCCCAGGGGTCTCAACATCTCACGGATCTCAAAATGTAAGGGGCCTCAAAATCTAAGGGACTTCAAAATCTTAGGGGCTTAGAAATCCCAAGGGCCTCAACATCTCAGGGGCCTCAAAATCTTAGGGACTTTAAAGTATAAGGGACTTCAAAATCTTAGGGGCTTTAAAATCTCAGGAGCCTCAAAATTAGATTACGCTTGGGCTCTACAGTGCTTAAACCGCCACTGTATCCGAGAGTGGGAAGTAGGAACTGCAAAAACAAGACTTAGTGGGAACTCGAAAATGAAGATTAATAAATAGATGGCAAACGAAATCCTGCAGCTGATGGAAGAACGTAGGAAACCCAAAAATAACAATGAATTGGGCTAAAAGAAAAATCAAAGAGTCGGTAAAAGCTTGGTTGACAAAAAATGCTCCCAAACTCAACAACTAGAACATGAACATGATTTACTTAACTTACATACGAAGATCAAGGAAGCTGCCGGCATATATAAACAAAGAAACTCAAAAATCACCACAAATAACGACGGTGTCACATTGTTATATATTGACGATACAGTTAGAAGGTGGAAAGAGCACATGCGGACTACTTACGCTTATTAACAAGACAATGTAGATGTTATAGTGTATTTATTTAACTACATTTACAGAACTGGTCTGATTCCAAAGGATTGGTTACTGTTAACGTTTATTCCAGTACCAAAACAGTTCATGCAAAGAAATGTGAACAATACATATCTATAAGTTTACACTCTACGAGCCACGTTTTAAAAGTCTTTCTAAAAGTTATGCATGAACGCGTATATCCTAAACTTGAAGAAAATATAAGCGAGACTCAGTTTTGATTCAGAAACGGTCTCGGTACCAGGGAAGCACTGTTTAGCCATAATGTTCTTATTCAAAGAGCAAGAGACTTAAATTGTAATGTCTTTTCTTGCTTTATTGACTTCAACAAAGCATTCGATAGAGTCAATCTCCAAAAACTAATTGAAACACTCCATCAGACTAAATTAGACGATAAGGACATCTGTATAATTTCTAACCTTTATTGGTCACAGAAGGCAGCTGTTCGAGTCGCAGATAAAATGTCCGAAGGATTTGAAATCCGCCAGGGAGTTCGGGGTGCATGCTCTCTCCGTTATTTTTTAATTCGTGAGAGACTCTTCGGGGAAGCATTGGGTGAAGCATGGGAAGGAATCCTATTAAATAATCCTCAATAAACTACTTAGGTGGCAGTTTATATAAAAAATGAAGAAGTTTGCCTTTAATCGTATAAGGAATGTGTTATTTCTCTCATTAGCCATTTTCAGTCAATTTCAGAACATAGCCCTCCCTTGTTTTAAGCCGCTTGTTTCTATTTTGTGCGTCTCTAATCCAGGTAAATCCAGCCGATCTCCTTAGATCGTCTGCCCTCCGCATAGGAAGGCGTCCTCTAGATCTTTTTGCCAAGTATGATCACTATTTTAAAATCGCGTTGTTCCAGCTTTCTTCCTTGTATCTTGCCACAAGACACGCACAGTTCCATTTCAGCTCGGTTACTGCTTCGGCAACATCCTTTATTTTGGTTTTATTCCGAATTCCGATAATTATTTTATGATCTTTCAACGCTATGCCCACCATTTGACACTCCATCGCCCTTTGTGTCACTCTCGGTTTATTCATTGACTGTTTGGTAAAAGACCATGCAGGACCTGGATCTATCAGTGTTTCTGCTATATATTAGCTCTCCAACGACTGCCCCAAGTCCTTGAATTTGACTTCTGCTTACCCAGGATTCCTGTATGAAAGCTAAGTCATAGCCCTCCATCATCTTACATAGGACAGACAAAGTCGCCTCCCTGTAATGGATGTTCACTTGGACTACCCTTATTTTCTTCTGGGACGCTCTGTATAGGCTTGAACGTCACGATTCTCAGCCCATAGTAGGTCTTGAACCGAGCCTGTTCATTGATCCTATAAGATGACTCATCCATAGAGAAGGTCAGGATGACTCCATCCTTCTCGTTTTCTGTTTAGTTTCCCGTTTTTAAGCCTGGGTTTTGAAACTCAAGCTGGGTCTTGGCGGATTGTTTCTCTTGTGTTGCTGGAACCCACACCAGTGCTTTGGGGCTGTCGACCACGGTCAAGTCCGCCCCTTCCCAGAGTTCCGCCGTACTATCTACTGTCTTCTTTAACCAGTCCTTAGTAAAGTCGTTCGTGCATGTGATCCTATGATATCTCCCACCTAACTGCAGTGGGCTCACGCTTCTTGAGGGAGTCTCATCCAGCGCATTTGTTAGCTTGTTTTGGATTCTTCCTGCTTGCTTCTGGTCCAATACTACGTCGAAATGGCGTCAGTCTATCACCGCCATCCTCAGTCCTCTGGCACCTGTCGTTTAGAAAGTTTCTCATTCGTGGAATGCTGAGGGGTTCCATCCATCTGAAACCACTGGTCATCAATGTTTAAGTTATGGCAGCTTCACTATAAAACCTAGTCTGCACTTGGCTCCTGGTTCTTTTAGTTTGTTGCTTCTGTGATGAAGGAGTGGAGGGACCCGAGTGGAAGTCTTTTGGTATTCTCGCTTTCCTGCCCCTTTTCCTCCTTCTTCTTTTCCATCTCCTTCGTCCAAGTCCCCGCCTGAAACTTTTCTGCCTTCCTGAGGGGATCCTTTTAGGATCCTGACAGTCGCTCCTACTGCTGTCCCAGCTTGACAATTCCTGCAGCCATGTCGCTAGCGTCTGATGGCCCAAGTACAGGTTCATCAGGCACGCCTGATCCCTGAGTTTGGACCACCTTCACTAGCATTTCGGTGTCTTTTCTAGGATCTACTATTTCAAAGTCTCTCTCTGGCGAGTCATCCTTTTCTGGTCCCTTTCGATCTGTAAAAGAAATCATGACCATAATGAGCCCACGATTAAGGGGGAAATTAAGGTTACCACGTCAGGAGCGCTCTACTGGTGCTGCTGAAGGCTGAATGCAAAGAGGTGCGCTCGCTACCCCGAGTCCCCTAATGGTCGGGCTTTCTCTCGACCATGCATCCCTTCACTGCATATCATACCATTAAGAGTTGGGAGGTTTTTATGGTGGCTCTCATCCACGCGGTTCGGGTGATTAAGCCCAAGCCCCAGTGCCCTTCCGCATTGCAATCCACGGCTACAGATTTTACTCTGTCTACCGTGGAGTCGTTGCAATGCAGAATAGTCTACGCCGTCTACGGTATAACGGAAGTGTTAGACACTATCCGACACCGTTCAAATCCATTGCAGGCCCTTAACCACGACATGACAGTTGGGCTTGGTTCGCGGTACAGGTTTTTAGCCGCTACCATGCTACGCTTTTAGACGTCGCCATCGGCTTTATCCTTAACACTAACTTTTTGTCACTTACAATCATCCATGTAAAGGCCTTCCCCATATCCGCTACCTTGAGGACGCGCCTGGTAGAGAGCAACCCCCTGGATTGCACGATGAGCTGCAACAGATTGTATTTGTTGCTACGCATAACATGCCCAAAGTATGACGGTTTTCGTTTCTTGACTATTTTCAGTCAAACGACAAATATAATCTGTTGCAGCTCATCGTACAGGGAAAATTTAATAGAAAAAGAGGACCCGGAACAAAATTAGATGGGCCATAATGATCGCCAACGTCCACTGAAGATACGGCACCGATAGAAGAAGGTAGTCAGTAGTAGAGTAAGTAGAAAATTTGTATTCCTACCCTATTACTAAATATAAGTGCATTGGTCTGTTTTGCTAATGATGGAATAGTACCATTAGAAGAATTAGACTTGCATTATTGAGCATTATGTAAGACCGCTGAAACCAAACGCAAGGTATAATGGGCACGTCGTAGGACAGCTAGATCGTATGTTTTAACATCCATAGCCAATTTCATTTAAAAAACTTTTTCATCATGCGTTAAATAGGCTCTATCGAATTATAGCTAATAGCTAGCAATTTACCCTACACACCACTATTAACATTATTTTTATACAACATTTTAATATAAATTTCTTATTTCTCGTGTAATGTAAGGTTATGTGTACTGGCTTAACCCTTTTACCATTGAAAAACGTTGTTAGGTAACATACTTCGATTTCCTTCACAAGTGTATTGATTCTATAATTAAAAAATATCCTAACTTTTCGAATTGTTTTCCTAATAAATATTTGCATTTGGAGAATAACAATACGGGCCCAATATTTTCGTCATTGCTATCGATTTTTGTAACAATCAAATGGATAACGAACCTACTGAAACTTCAAGATTGGACCAAAATACATTCTCATAAAATTTGGGTAAGCTAACAATTTTAAAATTAATTGTTACAACCAAATAGGCATCAAGCACCAAAGAAGATCCAACAACCGTTACTGTTGCTTCTTGCAGCGGAATTTTACAGCTAGCTGTTATTAAGTTTAATAACTTAACAGTTTTAAATCATTTTTCAAATTATATATAAAAAGCATAACTGACTAGTCTTACCAAATTATTGCTACGTTACAATTGGTACACAATTGTAATGCTATTTACAACAGAAAATCTTTATTTTAGTATTTTATTGAATTCTGTCCAAAAATGAATCAAAAATATTTTTTCATTAATAAAATAATCATAAATATTCACGGTTTTTTGCACATTAATTATTTTATTATTTAATACATGCAGGATAAATTTAATCGGTTTTTTTTTGGTTATTATTATCATTTCGTCTTGATTCAATTAATTCTAACTATATTATACCAACCAACCAGCAATTAACATTTCCGCTATGCATTTCAAACAGAATCTAATCCTTTCTTAATAATGAAAGTAAATCACTAATCATCATCCTCAATGAGAATTTTAACAAGTGCAGCTGCTTGTAGAATAATAAAATAGAGAAATTGGCCCAAGTTTGAAAAGCAAATACAATTAATTTCGACGTACACCTTAGAATACTTCCTTGACATTTATAATTTGAAAGTCAAAATCTTTGCAAAAATTAATTAAAAATCACTTTTTACTAGAATCAGAAAACGAATATTGTATCAAATGAGCTTCACCGTTTCTAGCTGTTACAAACTTTGACAGCAACGTTGGAAATATTGAACCCACATAATTTTATTTTTCGTCAAAGTGCACACATAACCTCACATTGTAGCAAGATTTTGGTATGAAAATTGGTAATGGTTATGTGTTAAATATATTATAAATTAACAGATATTGGCTATAATCGATAAACGCTAATTATGAACAATCAATATAAATACATATGGCAACGCTGTCCGAACATCGCTAACGTATTTCCGGCTAATGGAGTGTGCAGTTTCAAAGTGTGTTAATATTAATCAAATATTCAATTCACAGTATCTTCTAAAATATAGCAGTAAATGTTCATTTTCTTCTCGCAAAGAATTGGCACACTTTGCTAAATAAATTTCATGTTCTCAAAACATTTAAATGCAATACTAGTGGTAAGCGTGTTAATATAAATATAAATAACCAAAATAATGACAGCAATAGAATCAAGTTCATTACACCAACTACGATTCTATGTTTATTATCCGGTCTATTGTTATAGACGAAAAATTGTATATTGGTTTTTATAACAATGTAATTGAAAAATACATTTCCCACACAATACTTCAATTTGTTTATAACTCGTGTTGCTATATCGACATTTGAATGGCATTGTATAAAATTGATTAATTTTTCCATCTTCTTATTAAAGTGTCGTACCTTTATTAATGTAATTTTATTATTACATTAAACTCATAACGATTCAGACGATTTTAACCCTATATTACAAATAAACATTGCTGGACAAATATTTGGTGGCGACGTAGTAGTTTTCCGTTACTTTCCAGGGCTGGGATTCGATAAACGTTCAGACTGGTTTAATGCTCTGGACAGTACTCGAATCATCATCTACAGTGTTGCCAAATTGGTCAATTTTGCACTAGATCTGGTGTATTAAAGCCTCATCTGCGTTCTAATACACTTGTGCAAAATCAAATGTATAACAATAAATTTTATAAAATACAACAAATTATAAGGCGAAATTACTTAATTTCAATTTAAAACAAATTAACAAATATACTTAATGTTGATACTGCACAATATTAACTGTAAGTGATAGACTTAAAAGATAGAATAAATGTTGCTTTTTATCTGTGCAATTGTGCCTTTGTAATGTTTAGTTTTATTAATGAGTTTAGCTTTAGTAAGAATAAGTTAATAGTTAATGTTGACTACATCGTTATTACAATTATTTGCCAATAAAATTCCGTACAACAAAATTATTTTTCGGTTTACTGTTTTTGATCCTTTAAAACAAAATTCTGACTACGTCATTGTTTTGGTGCATTTTTGGTGGATACCAATGTCCCATATAGTGCATTCAAAGTATATATTATTGGCAATTAAAAAAACGATAGAAATATAGAATTGTAAACCAACGCCTTCACAAACATGTCTACCGTCTCCGTTCTTTCTACAAAATTTAGGGTAAAAATGTATCGTCCAAAATGTTGCTATTATAAATATATCTCTCTCTTAGTGTCATCGATCATTTGATTGGTTTGTAGCAGCCTTCCATTCTTGAAGCTTTTCTGCTAGCCTCTTTAGTTCAGCATAGCTTTTACATCTGGTGTCCTTCATAATTTGTTCCATGTATTCCATTGTTGGTCTTCCTCTACCATTTTTTCGTCCACTCTTCCTTCAATTATGGTTTTTAGAAGTCCTTCATGGCGAATTATATGTCGTATTATTCTGTCTCTTCTTTTCCTTCTGTGCATCCACAGGCTTCTCTCTTCCTGTACTCTTTTTAGTATTTCTTGGTTTGTTATTCTATCCGTCGATTTTATTTTCATCATTCTTCTATGTATAATAGCACATTTCAAATGCTTCCAATCCTTGTTACTCACACTTTCCTATTGTCCAAGTTTCACATCCGTATAGTGCTGTGCTACCAATGGATGTTTTCACTGGCTGTATCCTTCCAAAAAAGGCTGGGGTGGCTGAGTGGTAAGACAGTCAGGCTTTGGATGAAATAGTCCGAACGCTTCTCGATTCGAATCTCTCCAGGGTTCCAAAATTTTTCTAATTCCGTGGTATCCATTTGCCATTGGGGATCAAATTAATGGCACTTCTCGTATTTCGGTCGCATTAGAGGAGTAACAAGACCATAAACAAAAACATACACATACACACACCAGACAAGTCAAGCACGGTTTTGCAGTTTAGCTTTGCCTCACACCGCCTCGACACTGCGCAAGCGGTACAAACGAGGAGGATCACGATTATGATGATAATGATGATGATGATGATGATGTATCCTTCCTTGCAGTGTTATGTTATTTGATGTTATCAGATTATTAACTTTGTAATTAGTCGGTTTTGCTTATTGGATTCTGCTAGTAACTTCTCATTTGCATCTTCCATCGGACGTTATGGTGCTACCCAGATATATACATATATACATACAGTGTGTCCCACATTGAGTAAGCTACCAAATTCTGAACAGTAGAAATTATTCTTTACAGTAAATTATCTCCGTAATGATAAAAGACATGCAGAAATCTGTCATGTAACAGGTATTTGACCATGTAAAAATCCAATATGGCGTCCATTTAATATTAGAAAGTTGCTGCCAATATCTCGGAAACCGCCATCTTGAATTTTATTTTGACATCATTTCCAGGTGTACCTAATGAAATCAAACAACTTTTACATGACACATTTTTCAAATCTTTAATAATTTGACTGTAAAGAAAATAGCGATTTTGGGATTTTTGGGAATAATTTCTAATCTGTTTGGAATTTTAATATGTTCTCAATGGAATCTGAATCAGCACTCAAAACTGCACAACTTTGCCTATTTAAACAAATCTTTATCTTTAACAATAAGAAAGACACCCATGATAGCCTACTCAATCTGGGATACACTGTATATACAGGATGAGTCTGCTAAGACGAATCAGCTATATATCTCGCTTTTTTTGAAATATTAGATGAATCATGTTTCAACAGATTGTACTTAATAGGTAGAGCCCTCTATGTATAGACACTGTCAAAATTATTTTTTAGTTCTTCCGAATATGTTATACAATTTTTAGTTGGGGTTTTTGTTAGGATTAGGGGTGTTATTAATTGTTTTTATAATCTGGTTCCTATTTTTTTTTAATACCAACTATTTCTGTCAGTAGGATTTAACGAACCATTATTAAAAGACAATGGGCAATAGGTACATTATTCAATGACTGCCGTATCCGCCTCTACAGTTGTGACATGTTGTCTCACCTTTGGCTTGGAAAACTGTACATATTGATGCAAATTTCGTTCCAAACACCTAAAGGCGTTATGTGATGGAAGGGGTCTATCGGGTATCTTTGTGTATATCGTTGTACTTCTAAGTCCGCCGCTCCACTGCATTCTCCCAAAATCAACATCATATCCGTTTTCTCGCAATTAGAATACATTAAAACTGATTGTTATTACCACAAGAATGTATACAATTCAACAAGTTTGTACAAAAGTTTGTTAAGTTTTGACAAAACAGTAGCTGACATTTATCTGTCCAAAGGACTCCTAATATGAAAAAAAATTTTAATAGTTAAAAGAAAAGTTAACTATGCATTTCATGCACATGTGACGGGTGTAGCATACCTACTTTTTACAAGATAAGATAATCACACTGTGTATAATGAAACAAAAAAGTCAAACCAGAAAAATTGCAACATTGTAGAAACGTAAATAAAACCAAATTATAGCCCATTTTCAGGTCGCTATTAAAAATAACAAATAATATCGAACAAAGGTTTTAGAACAGCAGTTGTATAAACAATAGGTTATATTCTAAAGTTGCAAACCTTAATCTCAATTATACATACAGAATAACTGTTTAATGCTAATACTAAAAAAACCGCGATATGAAGTACTTGGTCAAGATTGTAGTTGTTGGCTCCTAAAAGCTTTCTGAACTGCAAAATAAAAATAGTAGTAGCAGTAATAGGGGTCTGTAACAACTGGGCGCCGCCGATTGGGCGCCGCCGACTGGGCGCCGCTGACTGGGCGCCGGCCGACTCGGCGCCAAGCCAACTAGGCGCCAAGCCAACTGGGCGCACGCCAACTCGGCGCCAAGCCAACTCGGCGGCAAGCCAACTCAGCGCCAGCCCAAAAATAAAATTTAAATTAAAAAGGGAATAAAGCCACACCCTAAGAAAATACAAATGTTGAAAGTTGCTGTTTTGCAAAACACTTAACTTCTTTTCACTTTATTCTATAAATCAGACTTCTTTTTCTATTATTTTGCTTAAGTGCTATATTTCTTTTTCTCTACCTCTTTTTAACACTGTGTGATTTTGACAAACTTTATTTATTAAATTAACAAATTTATATTTACGTTCTTAACTTAAAGTTAATTGTGAGAATAGTGTGGCCGACTGTCCGAATAAAATTTTGTAACCTGACCTAACCTAACCTAACCTAACCTTTTTTTTCGCACTCATTTATACTACCGTCCCCACCCCCTGAACCGCTTTCGCATTATTTCAGGGGGTGCGGGCTAGGGTGGAACAATTTAAAAAATATTTTTATATTAAAACCCCTGGGGTCCTAAAATGTTCATTTCGGGTTAAGATTAAATTCTGAAAAAAAAAATTTGCTAACAAAAATTGTCTTCATGCTGCGCACGTCGCATGACGTCACCATACAGACAAGTGTCTTGCGTAACGTGTAAACATGCGTATTTTGGACTGATTTTTTTTGTATTTTCATTATAGCTCCGGAAAAAGGCATCGAGAGCCGAGGCATCTTAATATTTCAATATTTTAAAAACTAATCTTTTTTTACAATCGCTCCGGTTTATCCGATCGTTCTGCTGCGACAATAGTCAGCGCCGTGTTGGAAGATATTGGTCTGGTAACAAAAAGTAACACCTCAAATGTAGTCGATCGAATGGCAATAAGAAGAGCAAGGAAAAAAATGCGATTAGAGTTAGGGAAAGAGTTACTAGAAGATGAAGCTGAGTTTGGTCTATATTTTGATGACCGAAAGGATAAGAGCTTAAAGCAAGACTTTGTTGATGGAAAATATTATCGCAGTATAATAAGCGAGGAACATGTATCGCTGATAAAGGAACCACGATCAATTTGTCTTGGCCACGTTACGCCAATCGCTGGATCCGGCCTAAATATTACAGCAAGTATTACAGCCTTCCTACAAAAACATCAAATACATGTATCAAGAATTGCTGCAATTGGATGTGATGGAACTGCGGTAAATACTGGTACGAAAAGTGGTGTCATTAGACTTTTAGAAGAAGAACTAGGAAGCCCGTTACAATGGCTCATATGTCAGTTCCATACGAACGAATTACCACTTTACCATTTACTACACCACCTGGACGGCAAAACAAGAAGACCCCACGGATTTTCAGGGCCCATTGGAAAGCAGTTAGATTACTGTGAGAGCCTTCCTGTTGTAGTATTTGCTAAAATTCAATTTATTGTTTCTGCGAATTTTGATGAATATTATCTCAGCACCGATCAAAAATATTTGCTGGAAATATGTCACGCTATATCTGTGGGCTATTGCCCATCAGATTTGGGTCAAAGAAATCCTGGAAAATTATCACATGCTAGGTGGTTAACTACTGCTAATCGAGTATTACGATTATATGTTGCTACAAATGAGCCCTCTGAAAATCTGAAAACGCTAGTGAGATACATAATGCGAGTTTATGCGCCTATTTGGTTTAGCATTAAATCAGAGACTTTATGCACAAATGGTGCAAAACACCTATTTCAAATGATTAGCTTGTCCCGGTATCTAAATGACGAATTAAAAAAAGTAGTAGATCCTGTTATCCAGCGGTATGGATACTTCAGCCAGCCTGAAAACATACCTATCGCTATGCTGTCTGATGAAAAGCCAACTGTTCGAAAATTGGCTTATAGACGAATACTTAAAATCAGATCTTTAATGAAAACAGATTCACAAACAGTTAGAACATTTACCATTCCTGATTTTAATTTTGAGGCATCTGATTATATCGATTTAATTTTTTGGAGCACAGTCAAAGTATCTGAACCACCACTAACATTTAAAATTCTAAATATAGAAGATATTCTGAAAAAAGCCATCGTTGATAAGGTAAAATTTGATAGCCTTCCCTGCCATACTCAAGCAGTTGAAAGAACAGTAAAGTATCAGCAGCAGTTTGTGGAGAAGATTCGTCTGACGGTTTTGCCCGAACCACTCTAAAATCAAAAACTATGATGCCGTCTTTCGGAACCAAATCAGAATATCGTACTAAATAATGTTTTTTATATGCATTTGTTGACTTTCTTGCGAAGTATGTATACGATTTTTGTATTTTTAGTGATGTTTATTACGCCTGGAATAAAAATATTAAAAAATCACGATAAATGTCTTTTCATGAAAAAAAAAGTTAATAGTTATTATTGCCCAGCGGTGCAAAATTATCACTTAGTTGTAAAACGTAGTACCTAAAAAATGTAATACTTATATATGTCAATGGTTTTCATACTCCGCAAGACATTTTTTTAGTTATGACGTCACCTGGCTTGCGCAACATGAAGGAGTTTTTTTTTCTTTATTTTGTTTGTGCCATAATTATTTTCACACTGTTTAGCACCTTTTCTAGCCCCAGGTCACTCAAATAAAAAATACTTAAATTTTCCTATATGCAGATGTTCCACCCTAGTGCGGGCGTCCCTTACATACTAAACATTCATGCAACATGCACGCTAAACTATACTAGGCAAATGCAGTCGCCCCAGTCGGGATTCGATCGCCCCAACGGAGCGACCGCATTTGTTGTGGCCTCGAATATAACTTGGCGCCGAGTTGGGCTGCCGCCCAGTTGGCGGCGCCCAGTTGGCTTGGCGCCCAGTTGGCAGGCGCCCAGTTGGCAGGCGCCCAGTCGGCGGCGCCCAGTTGGCGGCGCCCAATTGTCCCTTACCGCAGTAATAGTACTTATTTGTAAAATACTGTACAAATATAAAATAAGAAACTAAGAAACTAACATTTAGTAGTGAAAAAAATTAATGAAACAATCAGCTACATGAAGTAATATTACCTACAGGATTTTATTGTAAAGACTAATAACTCACACTAATATTTTTGATTTGTACAACTTGGTTCCAGTGATTTTATACCGCAAGTTCCTAGGCAAACGATGCTCGTAATCGGTATTAGATTTTTTTTTAAAGAATCGTGGAGTTGCCAAAGGCAACTCCAGTATTCCCAACCCACCCAGCTTACCCCGGCTCAGCACATTTCGTGCTATTCACAGTTCTAACATGCCCCACCCTTGAATATTATTATTAGATTTAAAATATATAAAAGGACTTTGTAAAAGACTAGTTATATAGGCAACCCATCAAGCAGAATTCAGAAGAGCATGTAATTTGGTGAAATTTTTATGATGGACAAAACACGAGAACAATATCTAAAGCAGTTTAGGCATTGTCTAGAATGACACTGAAACGCAGGCACGAAATGCGTTAAGTAATACAGCTAAATAAGGCATTTAGTAAACAAAATAATTATGCTCTTTACTAAAATTATTTAGCCCTTTAAATCCAGTATAATTAATATTTAGCGTCGTCACGTTAAATATATTACAGAGAGTTTCGGTTTGAACGACAACAGCTCAGTAAATTTTATATGTAAGGAAAGTGTTTAAAATTAGAGCTTAAGGTTGGTTATGTTTTCCCGATATGAATGACATCATCATACATTTGATTCGACAACTTGAATTTAGGAATATCGGGCGCTTTTGTTTTACTGATAAATGCATCCGGTAGAAAAAATGTTTAACACGATTTCGGTGTTTATGGTGATAGCTTGTTACCTCCATAACATATAGAAATATTTAAAATATCACAAAGATGGGTAGAGAGTAGGTTACAAAATCATTCAATATTACCTATAAATGTAGTCTTTTTGCTGGTTTTACACAAAATAATTTTCATTAACTTTTTGTCTCATTCTTTATATGTTGCGTAATACAAGTAAGGCCACTACAGCAACAATATGACACAAATTTTGCACAAAAATGGGTTGCCTATGTACTACTATTAGGACCATCATTGCTTCTGTCGTTAACTGTACCTGACTGTGCCATTCATTTTCATTGTTCCATATTTCAAAACAACCGTAGTCCCAACAATTTAAAGTCATAATTCAATGTCTGAATATTAAATAAAATAAATCAATAATAATACAATAAGATTGAAACAATGTACATTAAAAGATATCTCTGTATTGGCAAACGATCTCGCTCACTACCTGGAACAACAACAACGAAAAATAATTAAATTTTTAAATAATAAATTACACGAATCCATAGAAAATTAACAAAATAAAATAGTTTGAATTTCATGTAGCAAGACGTATATGCTTTTAGTTTGTTGGTCAGATACTAATACTGCGTCTTTTTATATAGTTAACATTGGCAATATCAACATTTTAAGTAAGCAAAGTAAATTGGAAAATAGGCATTAACGTTTAAATTAATTTATTACATTTATTTATTTGCTTGTGTACAAGTAGGTACAATAAAATATATTACTGCGTTAAGTTAGCATTAGAATAAATATATGGACTACTGAAAGTGACGAAACAGTGAATAATAAGAACTATACATAGAGACAGTCAGAATGATCGGGGAAGAGTTGAATTTGACTCACACCACCGTTCATCAGATTTTGACTAATGAATTGGGGATGAGAAAAATCTGGGCAAAAATGGTTCCGAAAAACCTTTCGCAGGATCAAAAGGACATTAGGAGGGAAAGATGCCTTGATTTTTTGGAATCGATTTAAAATGATCCCCATTGTCTGGAATGTGTCATTACTGGTGACGAGTCTTGGGTGTTTGAGTATTACCCGGAAACCAAGCGCCAGAGCATGGAATTGCACACTTCAACCTCTCCACGGCCCAAGAAGCAAGAATAAGTAAGTCAAAGAGCAAATGCATGCTGATTTGCTTTTTTGATAGCCAGCGGATCGTTCACAAAGAGTTTGTGCCACAACGCCAAATGGTTAATCAACACTTTTTCAGAGAGGTTCTGGAAAGACTTCGAAACAGGGTTATGCGTGTGAGACCAAACATCAAGCACAACTGGGTGTTGCATCACGACAATGCGTCTTGTCACACAGCAATTTCAATAAACGATTTTTTGGCCAGTAAGAACATTCCTATGGCTTCTCAGTCACCTTATTCGCCCACTTGATTCCTTATGCCTTTTTCCTCTTCCCGAGACTGAAAAATCACCTCAAGGGACGTCATTTTGGAACACTGGAAAACATTCAAACGGCTGTAACCCGCCAGCTGGAAGCTATTCCAGTATCCGAGTTCCAGCACGGCAGCACTGCTATGAGGAGTGGAAAAACCGTCTCCAGCGCTGTGTGGCTTCTCAAGGCAGTTATTTTGAAGGATACAATGTTGAATTGTAATTTTACTCGAACTAAAAAATTGGAAAAAACAGAGGATTTAAAAAAGCTAAAATACGAATATACATGACCATGGTAGAAAGCTTTTGAGAACTTACTAAAATTAAACAAAATACAATGAAAACAACAGAAATGGATTTCGAGAGACACAATTTCTAAACTGGATAGGGTGCTAAACTTAGAAATAAAAAGACAAATGGGCGTAGAGGAAAATATTATGGATGAAATAAAACGAAAGCGCCTCAACTGGTATAAACACCTTCAACGGATGTAGGATGAACGGTGATCCAACAAACTATGGGCATGGGTACCACCACGTAGAAGAAAAAGAGAAAGATCTTGATTAACATAGAAATTATTGTAGAAGGAACAATGACAGCAACAGAGCTCAGTGATGGAAACTGAGTCGACAGGAAGACATAGCCAGAAGATAGCGAAAAACATCACCAGAGGTAACAAACTTGCATATACATATTTAGCGTTGGTTGGACTAAATAAATGTACACTGTGCATGTAAGAAAAGATTTAATACATAACTACGGTAACACAAATAATAATAATAATGAAATATATACAACTTGAACACTATCGACCTCTCCGCAGTAGTGTCGGTGTAAGAGTGATAGTCCTCATATTGAAGGGATGCGTTTCTCAACCCCTCTTGCCTCCCCCGCGGACGTGACATCGTCTTGGAGAAAGCTGATCCCATTGTTTGTACCGCTGGGAAAACCTGGTTGCTACAGTAACGCATTCCGTGGGTCCGAGCTGGTGGGTCCATATTTAGTATGTGTGCTATTTGTGATTAAATTGAGATACTTGGTAGACAGATTCGAGAAACTAAACATATTAAACCTGCAGCTCCTAGAAAAAAAAATACACATATCTTAAAGATGAGTACAAAGTGCATGCTTTTTGTAAAGTATGGAACAAAAACGTAAAACAACAAAAATTAGAAATGTTTACAAATGTGAATGAAGATGTGAATCAGGTCGAACAGCAAAGTCAGAAGACAATTGGGATCTAATCGCTATTCGAATTTTGGAACGGTGTTGGTAATAGATTTTCGGCGCTAAAGTCAAGAGCTTTCCGTGCGCTTTTGCCTTTTCCTTAAAACAAAATATAGGTCTCCGTTAAATATGTCATAATAACTAGTGTCATGTTCCAACATATATCACCATGATATTAAAAGCTTTGCTCTGCAAGACGGGCCCAAGGAAACCCTCTTTATTGTTTAATTTTAATTAGTTGCTCCATATATTTTGCTATATATAGCGGATTTTATACACATTAGGTACTATTTAATTTTTAGAGCGTATTTTATGATTTTAAATATTTTCTTTCTGCGTCAATAATTAGTTCGAATGCTTTTGTTTCAGTAAAGTAGTTTTTGAGTTTTTTTCTTTGATTTCTACGTTCTTGGT
The DNA here is from genome assembly GCA_014611495.1 of Limonius californicus. NCBI lineage: Eukaryota > Metazoa > Arthropoda > Insecta > Coleoptera > Elateridae > Limonius > Limonius californicus. The sequence continues at coordinate 24,961 of JABXWE010004934.1, forward strand.
TTTCTTCGCCCCCCTTTTCTCTTAAGTACTGCATAGTAGTAAAAATAATTTATTTTATAATGAAGGAGGTAGCTATTTTGTAAATTGCAGAAGGACGCCAAACATACTAACGCTGGCTCTGTCAAACGCCTTATCTATGTCCCAAATAGTGAAATTCGTAAAGACCTGAAAGTGCTCTCAGTGAAGGAAGAAGTTGTGAAGTGCAGTGCTAAATACTTGCAAAAACTAGAGGCACATCCGAACCCTCTAGCACTTAACTTACTAGACAACAGTGAACAAGTACGTAAACTTAAAAGAATCTACCCGTTCGACGTACCCTTTCGCTTCTGACTAGCCAACAATACCTTAGAGGTAGCTCGCGTCTGAGAGTCACCAATGGGTGACTACTTCCACATGTTATTCTTTACATAGTGATGTTCATACTATAGTTATCTAATTTGCTTATTGCTGTAATAAGCAGATTGTAAATATACTTTTGCGAAAAAAAACACCTTATAAAAACAATTACAAGCATATACAGCCTGTTTCAGAGTAAGCGCCTTATTTTTTTTAGCCACACTATGGGGACTACTTTCAAAATATTTGGCAGTAATATCTTTCAGGACATTCTCTACACGATGGTGATATCAGATTTTCAATTAGACGAATTATTTCAAAATGGCGACTTTCAACTTTTTTTTAAATGGAATGCCATCATTTTTTTTTATTATTGAGATCCTAAAAACATTCTTTTTACGATAGTATTTCGTTTTTCTTAAAAATTCATTTCTTTTCCTATCAAAAAGCAGTCTAACATTTTAATCTACTTTTTGAAGCTCAAAATTAAAAATTTACATCAAATAAAAATTAGGTATTTATAAATAATGCTCGAAATGTTTTCCTTCTTTTTCAATACATAAATTGAAACGTCGTCCAATGGAGCCAATAGATCGAAGGATAATTTCCGGAGAAATTTCGTTTATGCAAGTACGAATTCTCTCTTGCATATTTTCAATAGTTGTTGGTTCAACGATGTACACCTGGGATTTTACATACCCCCAGAGAAAAAAGTCCAGTGATGTCATATCAGGTGACCTAGGTGGCCAACCAACTGGTCCTCCACGACCAATCCAACGGTTCTCGTATCGATTATTTAAGAACTCCCTAACTGGAAGGGCATAATGTGCTGGAGCGCCATCTTGCGGCCACCATAAATTATATCTGATATTTTGTGGGAGTTCATTTAGATGATTTTGAATTTTATTTTCTAATAAATTGAGGTAATTCTCTCCATTTAGTCTATTAATAAATATTGGCCCAACAATGTGCTGTCCTATAATTCCACACCACACGTTTAAACTCCATCGATGTTGACGTCGCTCACGGGTCCAGTGTGGATTTACATTATCGTAATAATGCATGTTATGTCTTACAACAACAGCATCATTTCGAAAACTTGCTTCGTCCGAAAATAAAACGTTGTTAAAAAAGTTTCCATTTTGTCCTATCTGTTGCAAACCCCACTGTGCAAAATTAATTCTTAACAGAAAATCAGTTTCGGTTAATTCTTGGTGAAGAATCATTTTGAATGGGTGAAATTTATTTTTTTTTATTATCTTCCAGACCGAAGTATGCGATATTCCAACCAAATTTGCAATCTCCCTAGTACTGACATGGGGATTCTCAATAATGTGTAGCATTACCTGGTTTTCGTTGTCGTCATTGCAAGCAGGTGGGTTTGCATGTACCGGTTTCTTATAATCCACAGTTCTCGTTACACGCGTTCTCTCCAATAATTTAGTAAATGTTCGATGTTCAGGGTGCCTTCTGTTTGGATATTTATTTCTGTGCAATCTGGCTGCTTCATAAGGATCTTCATCTGCTTTTCAAATATTAGGAGCATATCAATTAACTCGTCTCTCGTATAACTTAACGGCATTTTAAAAACGTATCAATTAATTTTGAATTAACAATTATAATCTTTAATAATACAATTGTTATTAACAAGCATTGACAACTAAATTGCATTGATTGACGTTTGACTACTAGATTAAAGTTTAATTGTTTCTTTTGTGCCTACCGCTACTTGATATTGGACAAAAATAACATCGAGTGTAAAACATTCATG
>JABXWE010004935.1:0-29701 GCA_014611495.1 Limonius californicus
TGTTATACAGGGTGTAAATTTGGAAACGTACAATGTGTTATATCTCAGGAAATGAAATAGGTATTGAACTTTTCTATAACATGGCGGGGGAATCATCATGACTCATACGGTAACCTTTCCCATTCAACCTCTTATGCTCTAGATACCCCAACAAAACAATTTCAAATTATAACACCCACTTTATAATGCTTCATTGAAAAGCTCTTCCAAAATACTAATCAATGGTAGCAAACAATTTTTTCCTAGATAGTTTTAAAAATATTAAAAAATAAAATTCAAGAAGTTCTGAACCAAGTATTGTAATTCAACTTTCCAATTATAAGTTTAAATGTTCAAAATGATTTTCATTATTCTCTAGGTAATAGTAAAATCTACTCTCAAATTCTCTGCAAACATTTTGGAAGGTTTGTTGTGGAATAGCTCAGAACTTCTGAACTATTCCTTGTTGCAATTGTGTGATGGACTGAAGCTGAGTTTTGTAGACAATAGATTTGAAGTGACTCGATAGAAAGAAGTCTAATGGAGAGATCTTTGGGGCCATTGCTTAACACTATATTTATTTAATTAGGTAAAGCATTCGTGTTTTGCAAACACTTGTTTGAACTTTGGTTCTATCAGTAATTATATTTATACAATAATCGTAATTATATATATTCTTTTAGCAGTAAAATACAGTCGAACTTCCATAGCTCGAACTTCTATAAGTCAAATTTTTCTATAATTTGAAGTAAAATTTACAAGCTTTGAAGCCGGTGAACTTCCTTAATTCGAATTTTTATATTGCATATTTAGTTTTTGGGCAAGGGAAAGTGAATACTGTAAGATCGAAGTAACCCTAACAATTAATAATTGCTGTAAATACTGATAATCTGTTAATCATCTGTTTCTAAAATTCCCCCTAATAACGGGCTGTAAATTTTAGAAATTTGAAAGGGCAGTATACATCTTTTTTCTAATCGCTACAATAGCAGTTGCAAATATAAGTGACTAGGAAAGTCAAGTTGATAAGTGAAATTGACAAAGGTGTAAAGAAGAAAAACAAAATTGCCACAGACTTCCTCCGGAATGCCTCAAAGTATACTTTCAACAATTATAAAACAATTTTTAATCTAAAACAATCAATCATCTAAGTATTTTTAGAGATTACGTTTGCTATTCAGCATTTTTATTTTTTTTTATATTACATGTTTTACAGTCACATATTTACTATCAATAAATGGATGTGGAACTTTACTCATTTTGTGTAGCTATTTCTATAACTTGACTTTTCCATATCTCGAATTTTCTATATCCCGAATTTGCTTCAGTGAACAATGAAGATTCGACTTAGGGAAGTTCAACTGTACTATTTTTTAGATCGTAATGGTTTTTATAACTATTGCAAATCTGAAATAGGTATTAAATTTTAAAACACTGAAAACAGTAATTCTGAAGTAATTTTTTTCAAAACCAAATATACTCTTTTTGTTTAAAATTCAGTGTTTAGAAATCCTATGATATTTTATAGAAGTAAATACTTCCTCAGTACAAGATTTTAATTCAAAAGACCGCATTAACAGTTTTTGTTCCAGAACTAGGTCATAAATTTAAGGAGTATTCGAGTGTGGTAGCAAAGACAACGCAACAAATTAAAACCCGCACCCCAAAAAATTAAGTATCATAACAAAACCCTCTGTAGTGGAAGAGCAAACTATACAGCAACGGTTCTCAAACTGTGGTAAGCGTACCACCAGTGGTACGTGAGGCCTCCAAAGGTGGTACGCGAGCAGACAATAGACGTTATGTACTTCCCTTTAAATAAAATAAACATTGGCTGAATTTTATTGAAAATCTATCTTTTCTCACATTTTAGACATTTTATTATTTGTGATTGGCAACACTGTTGTTGGTGTGGATTCAACGTGCAACTATGCAGACCCGTTATTCCCATTAATTTTTAAGATGTTAGGAAATATTTGTAACTCTTTTGTTCTTTAATGAAACCTAACCCATTAAAATAAAAGTTGTTTTATTATTATAACAATCTGTTGCATGTTTATCAGTATTTCTCATTACGCTACAAGTTTGGTGGATATGTACATACAGCACAGCTTTTTTTTAGTTCGGTGGTACGCGTTTGATCTACATTACACAGAATGGTATGCGAAAAAAAGTTTGAAAACCGCTGCTATACAGGGTGATTTACGTAGACCGTGCAATAGAAGTTTTTCAACTTATACTTGGAATAAAAATTTGAAATTTGGTACGCCGTTATAATAGACCATGCGCGTTCTTCCTAAAATATGTTCAGTCCAACTGCTATACGTACCAACTTTCTTATTTCAAATCGAAATCTACATTTTTATTACATGGTTCGAAAGACCTCTGAATTCTGAGTTCAGACGATCCCTATTATGTCCATTTATCTCCGACAGTTTTTGATTTATTTCAATTTTTTTGAAAAAAATGGCCACTGCAGTATCTCGAAAACTGCTTATAGTGGCAGAACCAAATTTGAAGTAAATCAAAAACTGTCAAAGATAAATGGACACAACAGGGGTCGTCTGAACTCAGAATTTAGAGGTCTTTCGAACCATGTAATAAAAACGTAGGTTTCCATTTGAAATAAGAAAGTTGGTACCGACTATTGGTACTCCCTGTATAGCAGTTGAACTGAAAATATTTTAGGAAAAACGCGCATGGTCTATTATAGCGGTGTACCAAATTTCAAATTTTTATTCCAAGTATAAGGTGAAAAACTTCTAACGAACGGTCTACGTAAATCACCTTGTATATAAAATTTCAACTATAGTAAAGGCAACGAGTCAGTTTATGCAAGCCATCAACAAGTCATGACGTCACATATGTATTCCGTTTATGCTAGGTTTAGAAACGACTTAAATAAACTAGAATGGTATGAAACCCACCAAACAGTAAAATTATATATGGCAATTAATTTCAAATTATTGTATATCAAATTGCACCGTGATTATTATTTATTTAAATAAAAAATTGATCTAATTTATGAATTTATTAAAATAACTTGAACGAACATTAATAAAACTTACACACTTACAGCAGTTACATGAATCAAAGACCCTCCATTGTCGCGTTCTTGCCCAAAATAGCTTATTAGGAAGGCTATAAGCTGTTTCGACTGCTTGCACAAAGCTTTTGGCATTATTCCCAACGCACAACACACGTAAACGTAACAAATAAGTTCTAAATAACAACGAAAAAGCGCAACTAACAATCCACGTGTAACAATATAAGTTAGGTTAGAAATAAAAACGATATGTAAACAAAGTACAATGTCATACCAACCTAAGAGCGGAAAATTTGACAATAAAAATCAATTTGTTGGTTATAAATCCATATAACTCCAAAATATTAGCAGATTCATTAAATATATGGTTTTATGTTTAAAATTTATCCAAAAATAATTCTTTTCGACGAATTATTTACAAAAATAAAATCTTATCTTTATTTATTTGGGGTTAGCGTTGAATGGCCCTGCAGAAGTGTATTGATGACGTGCATAAACTGGCTCGTTGTCCCTACTTTAGTTTCTACATCTCAAAAATGCTCTGAATTTGAGTACTATTAGCTGTTGTCGCATTTTGTAAGGAAATTCCCCTCCACTTCAGGGCGCTCTTAAGAATGTAATGATAACACTAAAACTAATTAGCCACTAAATTCAGCCTTCACATCGTTGGTATTTTTTACAATTGTTTTTGTGATTGCAACAGACAAAAGAGACAGTTGATAATGCTAACAATTGCACACATGCATATAGTGTTGCCCAAAGATTAATTCGAAATAAAGTTGCTTCTTTTAGATAAGATCTGTTTGATCAAACATAGTGCTTAGTGCTCAGCTAACCAACAAGGCAGTATTAGAAATAATAATTGTATCAACAATGTAACTTTCAAAATGTATCCACAAATTTGCATTCAATAAATTCTTTTCCATCATCAAATTTCGGTAAACCAACAATACCCCTAAATCTGTTTGTAAAAATCAGGGATTATACCCTACAACTATTTTAACTTGTTTTTTTGGGGTAATTAAAATACAACATTAATAAAAAAACGACCTACCTGTAAAAATATTTTCCACATAACCGACATTCTAAAGGATGCTTTCTTAAATGTTCATTGTACTTGATCTCATTCAACATAATTTCTCCACAGGTATCGCATTTATACCGTACCCCATAGCCTTTACCGTGCTGCTGTAATTTGTGCCTCTTTAGAGATCGGCTGTCTGGTAACACTGTGTCGCAGACGGAACAAACACAATATTTTACATCTTTCTTATCATCAATATCACATTCACTTCCTACAGCGGCTATAACTGAAGCCCTCTCTTCTTCCCTTTCTTCACTATTTTCTACCACAGTTGAATCCAATTTGAGCCTATTAGTAAAAACATTATCAAAATTATTTTCACTTTTAATCTCTGGCTTTTTTGGCTTAATAACCAACTTTTTAACAGGTTTCTTGGTTGGTAGCTTTGAGCCAACAATGGTGCTGCTGCCAGTAATTTTATCACTATTGCTACTTTTACTATTATCGTCAGTTCTGCAACTATGCACTTCAGTTTGATGCACCCTGCGTTCCTTAGGACATTTGAAGCCTTGTCCACAAATAGGACATTTGAAGTTCAACGGAGGATCTGTGACACTCACAATTGTTGGTGTGTCATCTACATCAGGACTGTAAAGGATATGGGGCGGAATACGACTTTGTAATGGTGGCACTTCGGAGTCTGAGCAATCAGAACCTTCCCATGTTTCACGAGCTAGAAGATCATAAGATGTTGATGTAGCTGAACTGCCTTCATACTGCATTCTACTCCATGCTATATCACTTGCAGCGCCATTACTTTCCTATATCACAAAAAAATCCAATTAATTTATTAAATTTAAAAATTGTAAATTACAAACAAAAGTAAAGAAGAACAGAAAAATGTTTTTTTGTAATTGTCACTAAAGTATATAAAAAATACAAAACAGTCAGTGTTTGAACATAATGAAGTAAACAGGTTAACCAATTTGTTTGTTACAGTTAAAATTAATGTAAAAAGGAATCATTAATTTGAACTACAACTTTATGTCGAATTATGAAATTTTAAAAAGATATTTGTATATAAATTAAAACTGATAAAATTAAGCTTGCAGCCAATAATTGAGATGAACACTTAAATTTAAATGTGGCTACTCAAAGCCGAATTTCATTCGATTTCAAGAATATGTAAATCATAATGTATGTAGGTATGTGCCAAATTCAAAGTTCCGCAATGTGATATTATAAACGGCAGGATATACAATTTAGGTTTAAATATCAAAAACATTTACATTTATGAAGCCAATTTTATAAACCAATGTGTTTTTCCAAACAAATGCCTAAAGTCAACTAGGTAAAAATGTAACAATAATTGGGGTAAATATGAAATGCAGTTATTTTTTCCTACACATGTAACAAGAAATATTCCAAAATATGGTTTAAAATTTTCTATCCATGAGAAAAGTTTTTTGTAAATTTCAATACACTTATGAAGAAATGAATTGATTTACACAATGTAAATATTGTTTTGTAAACTTTTACTGTAACTTCAAACATAATTCAAATCATCTTTTAAGTTTAGGTGAAAAGTAAATGTATGTAGACACTCGGTTAACTATTATAATTTGTGTTATAACAAACCCACATAGTGAAATAGGTAAAGACAAACCAAGGAAACAATTTAAACATTGCTGAGGGTAAGCATGAAATGTCTGGCAAAAAGTGAGATTGGTCTCTTCATGATCTAGTGGACATAAATGTTTACAAAGAAAAATAAAAATAACTGGCACTTGAAGAAGCAAAAAATATCAAACTGTTTTAGTTAATTCTAAAGAGGAAAATCGAGGTGCTCCTACATATAAGTAAGCGTGTACAGTGTACTATATTAAAAACGCAGATTTGGAATATATACATTTATAAAAATAATATGGAATTAGAAGTAATGTAAAACAATGTCAATTGTGGATATAACATAAAATATGTTACTATATTTTTTCTTTGCTTTCTTCACCCCATTTCTACATGTAGGCCTTCCCAATTTATTATCAAATATTTTGATCTTCATTTTATTTATATTTGGAATTGGCCAATATGCTGATATTTAACAATAGCTTTCAGTTCAGTTCCCGTATTGCTTTTAAATATTTTATAATATTCTCTTTTTGTTTGTATATCTTCCAACAAAATAAAAAATATTAATGTCCTATATACACAATTGAAATCGGTTATACACCAGCCAGGGACCCGCAAAATAAGTTCGCTATAACCCGTAATAAACGATGTAAGAAAAAGATTCCATTTAATATATATTTATTTACATAGGACATCACATACAACCGCTGCTTCACCTACAAGTTTGCCACTGCAAATTTTGTGATGATTTTTAAAATGCTCAATCCAACTTATGATGCTGTAGTATATTATGATACTAGTGTATAATGAAGCCTTTAAAGCACGTAAGACGAGTTTAAGAGCAAATTTTAGAGTCTAAAATAAGACAAACAGTTGACAATATACTTAATGTGCAGATCTGTCCAAACAGTTTCTATTTTTGGCTATGTATCGAAAGACCATACAGAAACCGTTCAGGAACGGTCACAAGTTTGGTTGGAACGCCAAAAGAATCGTCGGATAAACCGTCTACTTTCGGTTGGAACGCATTTTATCTACAGCACATGTGCGTCACCTTACGGTGAACGGTTTCTCAAGGTGTTGGAACAAATTTATTAAAACATGCGCGTGCTTTAAAGCTGCTAAGTAACAATTACGTCATCAATTTTTTTATTTATATAGGAATAACGAAATTTGATCGCGGTAATCAAATTGCAGAAACATCGAATCGAAATAGCCACTGTTAACCAATCTCCATGTTAACGATACTGTGTCGTCATACAAACTACTTCATAAAATGAATGAAACCAAAATCCTGCTTTCCAGCTCTATTTTCCAGATTATGACGCAGGTATAATAAAAAATAGTGTATGATAGACGTGTATAATTGGGCGTTTAAAGCATTAGCGACGTTAAAACCTTTAACTCACACTCGTCGCACGTGCTTTAAAGGCGTCATTATACACTAATACCATAATATACTATTACGTATTTTTACGAAATAACGTCCAAGGACAGGAACAATTTTGCGGATTGTTATATACGTAAGTTCGATATTTATGGGTTTGTTATAAGATAAGCAAGGATATTTATAAAGAACCTTTTGGGCAATTTGGCAAGACTTTTGGGAATAGTTCGCCATATACGGCGGTTCGTTATAAGCTACTACAACTGTATTTGTTATTTCAATCAAACTAAATAAAATGTGGACAGACACGAAATAAAGGTTTAACACCAGTGTTTCATATTTTCTCAATGACATTTCATATTTACACGACTGCAGGTGAAAAATGAAACATGATTTTCCTACATTTTAGTTCTGAAAACTGACTACAATTAACAAAATGCAACAAAAGATGGCTAAAAAATTTCCATGTAATATAAAATTCGCGCAACTATGACCCTTTTGGATGACATATTTTTTTAAGTTTTCAATATGGTTGCATTTTTACCCCAGCTGATCCTAACTAATACAAGTTAGAAAACAATGCAATCGATCTTTATAAACCAAAGCTAATCTGTGAGTAATTTAGGATTTTACCAACTCAACATACTTTACAATGTTCTGGCTTTATAATTTTCGAAATACAACACAAACTTATATTGTCTGGAAAGGAGACAATATCAAAATATAATGGTCTTAGGCAATTCATTTTTAAATCTATTTTCAATAATGTGCTTATCTTCGCATTCCTTTAAAATACCTAGTTTTGTATGCGCTCACACTACTAGTTATAAAACTGAATTATGAATTGCGGGCCAGTCCTGTGGTGGTTATAAACAAAACAAAAAACAATATAAAAGGCACCACTCACTTCTTTTTAAAACTATTGCTGACAAGGCAAACAAATAAAAACATATATGTTGAATATATCATTAAAATGTATATCTATACAATATATTACTGCTAGTAGCAAAAATATGTTTTCCAATAACTTCAAATTTTAATGTAGAATGTTTGTTAAAAACATAAGTTTGTGTTCTAGTTATTTGGAAAATGACAAAGGCAAACCTATGATTGAATGAATGAGAATTTACTTGGCAATCAGTGAACACAAGTTCAAATCCTGCATAAGGCACTTTTTTAAAATTCGGTAACAATAGAATTTCACTCCTTTGCGTGTTTGGAGATTTTTAGAGATGGGGCATGTTATAATTGCAAAAACACTTATATTGAATCCAGTGAAATGGTGTTCTTATCAAAAATAAATTAAATTAAAAGAAGAAACTACACAACAGAAATCATAATAAAAGGATTTTAAAATTAGCAACAATTTCAATTTTCTTTTTTGCAGAAAAATAAATAAATGGTTCTTAAAAGCGGATGTATTTCCTCATGTAGTTGATGTCTTAGCTCTTACCATTTCAACTTTAAACCGAAGTTGTATCTTCTACCATGTCTAAAATTCCAATCGACAGCTTCAAATTTGAGAGACATTTTACTGGTTTACATGGAAATTGTCATGCTCTTGCATATGTTTATCAAAACATGTTCAACACTACTTAAGGGTTTAGGAGTCACAGAGAAATTACGTTACTAAAAGTCTATTTATTTATCCACATTTCATAAATGAAAAAGTTAGTGGTGATGTAAAATTTTCAGTTAGAAGCTATTTACAAGAATTTATTTAAAAAATAATTTACGAATTCAAATAGAAGAAATAGGTTTATTTGTGATTGTGTCGATATTTATAACTTTTATAAATATCTATTTGAGCACACATACATTTCAGTATGGGGGCAATATCTAACATACTGGAATTTTTTATATTTTTTTCCTTAATTTGTAATTAATTTTAAAGATTTTTAACAATTTTTGAGAAGTCGTACCTTCGACATTTTTACTTGTTTAGTCCTTAAACTTGGGTCACTTCCAATTAAAACTGCATTTAGTAGATTGTGATTACTCAAATAATAACCACCAAATCACAATATAAGTAGTTAATTCTTCAACGCTAAATCTAAGAGGAGGGTAGGCATAGACAAGAAATCAACAAATGAAAACCTTTTACCTATCCCCTCTAAAGAATTATGCGTAATTGTTTACTCCGGTTACTTGTAGTAAAATTTGTTTAACTAGAGGTGTATAATAGTGACTCCTATAGCCTCAATGTGTAAAATTATTACAGTAGATAATACAATACAAGTGAGATATATTAATTCAAACAATAAAGTTAAGATAAACCCACTATGTACTCTTCGCTTTAAATTTTAACTAACACATCCTAAAAATATCTAAACACATGCTAAACAAATCCGACAAATTCTTCATTATATAAATTACCTTTTATTCATTTATTTAAAATTTGCACCATGCAGTTTCAATATTTAAATATTTTTAACCACATCTTCATTTATACACTGTAGTATATCTTCTTTTTAAAACTTCAAAAACAGACAATCCGCTTATACCAGTGCTGGATCAAGAGTGTGACGGTCTTACAGAAATCAACGCATTAAGGAAAACTAGCAAAATATACCTTGATCCAGCTCTATGGAAAATCGCATACATGACATGACAAGTGACATCATTGTGAATGATTAAATTTTTCAAGATTAAGGCTGGGCAAATGCACGTTTTGCTTCTTAAGCTGAAGTAGCTCAATCACCAATCGACTGTCAAAAAATAACTGTACAATTAAGATATGTTAGATTTCATTTTGCAGACGTTCCAACTCTTTCAGTGTAGTTTCAGAAAAATTGAAATCCCGTAGGAAATAATATTATGACAAAAATAAATGCACTGTTAAGCAAAAATAAGGATCTGCAAGTTTTAAAATTTGTTAACAGTGTCTTAAATAAAAAAGACATGTTACATGACTTAATGAGAATGATGTTAATTTCAGATTAGCACATTTATGTTAATATTATCCCCTGACTTCTTGTAATGTAGAGAGAACATTTCCAGCATATACAATCTGTTAGAGAAGAAAATACATTCATTAATATTGGGTACCATTGAAATGCTTATGGATAATACATTGCAATCTTATGAATTCTTTTTGATGGAGTATAAAATGTATCATTTTTTTGTACCGATTTATTTGCTTGTACAAATATATGATCTACACAAAAAGAAACCTTTACTGCACATGACAGAATATTAGGATGTGTTTCCTGCTTATACAGTCTCTTTATTTTTTTGCCCTAGCAAACCTTATATTGCACATATTATTAAATGAGAGGGTGTTTTATACAATCTAATGATAACTAATTTTCAAACGCCGCCATTTTTTCGTGATGACTGTTGTTTAATTTGTTAAAAAATTTTATTTGTTTTTAAGCAGCATAAATATTTAATAGAGCTACATTATGAAATGTTAAAATACGAAAAACTAGTATAAATACGGTAATCCAAACAAAAAAATGCGAAATAAAACTTTTGCTTGGAATTAATCAAGTGGTACAATGATATTTCAATTGCAGCATACAAAGTCATATTCAGTTTATCTAGAATACACCTGGTAAAATGAATAATTGTGATGAGTTAGTGAACATATAGCATCAGATGTTTACAGTAGTCACTTACTGTAAATTTAACTTATTTCAACTTTATTCTCGGGATTTTAAATTTTAATTAGAGTTTCTGGTGTTTTGTTGGTAATTTTCTCTGTTAACCTCGAAATTTCTAACAGTTTTTAAACGTTTAAAACATCACCCAGCCGGCTGAGTTTATATAATGTGAAGATTTGTAATAATCAGACATTATAATGGCAAGCAAATTTAGAGAAAACAAGTAATAAGATTAAGGTATTCATTCTACCACATTTGTTATACATAAAATAAATACAATTTCCTAAAACACAATTGAAAAATCAAATCTATTTTTTAATTGCAAGCAACTGTTTGTTGATGTTTCAATTCTATGGCATATCATGTTAATTTTTTGTTGTTGCATTTATCTGAATAATTTCATAATGTATCCGTATTATATATTTACGCAGATAAAAATCAAACAATGTTTGATTGCATAAAAAATATATTTCAGCCTGTACATAATTGTGGGCGTCATTATGGCCAATGATGAAATAGTTGCTTATTAGCACATCTTAAGCAAGACTCTCTCATTTAATGATATATAAAGCTTACTACCACTAAAGCAAAAAATTAAGTTTGTTTATTATTCTAAATTATTCAAACATATGTTAATGCACATATGCACTATCATTACAGCATATTTGCCCAACCTTATTGATTACACTATGTTTTGCATAAAAGAAATTGAAATTGTTAATGTACATAAGACACCTTAAACATTCTTACCTGTCCCGACAATTCCCCTCTAGGTGGCATATGTTCATCAGCTCTTATACTCATATTTGTACTTTCATGTGAAATGCTTTCCTCACCAAGATGTTCTACATTAACATTAGACTCGGCAAAAGCATTAGCAAACCCTCCATCCATACCACCAATGTTCATCAAAACAGTTCTTTCAGTACGGTTACTAATGCACTCGAAGTCTTCAACTTGAGATATTAACTGGCTTCCCATGAAATCATTACAGAGCACTAACTGCATACCATCCATATCAATAACTTGATCATTCGGTTGCACAACATTTACAGTATTAGTTGTGTAATTCAAATCAGTGTGCTCAAAATTACCTTGGAGGGATATAATTTCAGCAGATGTTATGTTTTGATCATCAGATCTTGAAGTAAAATACGGTGAATCCTCTTGATTACCTTCATCAGTTAAATTTATGTCCTCAATGTTGTTCATCTGAACTACTTGCTGAGTTTGACAAGCTTTATTTAGGTCTTTCCTAACACGCAAGTAATCGGAGCCTGTGCTAGAAGCAGGAGATCCAATATTTTCCTCTATATGATAATCTTCTTGTGTCTGATCTTCTATCACATCAGACAGACTTTCTTCTTTCTTCTGGTTTGTCACTTCGTGTTTTTCATCATTTTTAAGATCACTTTCTGCATCTATTCGAACCAGGCTCTCACTTCTTACCAGTTCCTCTTCAAGATCATTTGAGGGTTGCATCTCTTCTCCAACTATAACTGGATCAGGTTGATCTTCACTCCCTTTTAAAGTTTCTTTTGCTATATCCACATCATCATCGTTATCATCCTCCAACTCCACACAGTTTACATGGTCAACTGCCGCCATTTCCTCTTGGTTTTCTGATTGGGATTCAACATCACTAGATAAATCAATTACTGGAGGTTTACGAGAAGTGGTGGTAATGAAGAAGCAGTAGTTCCAGCCGACATAATCACTTGTTGTTGCTGATGATACAGATACGGTTGACACATCATTTGTGGATTAAAAACGGCAGGGATAGTAATATACTGTTGTGCTAGGGGGTTTACATTAACTACATTAGGAGGAGGCTGACTCGTCGTGCTCATGAATTGCTGATATATGAAGGAATGATTGCCAGGTGTAGGCATTGGCGGAAAACCAGTGACAGGCTGGCTCCAACTATGGTTGCTCGTCTGGGAACTGGACGCCACTTCTGGAGGGGGTGGACTGGGCACAGCCACCTCTTTGATTTCATTTCTAGAGTTAGTTAAATTCACAAGTGCGTCAATTACCCTTTGCTTCGGGTGGCTTGTTAAATGGGCTTTTAACGTAATACCGGGTCGAAGGTACAAAGTGCACACAGGACAAACTATGTTTTCGGAATCCATTATTACAGATTAAAATGTAATATCGTCTATTGCGTCCTTGACGGGTCAATTACAAATTTCTTTGTGTTTGCACATCTCTATAAACGTGCAGTTCTACTGTGGAGATGATTAGATGTAAATATGTACACTCCTAAGCTGGCTATTGATCTGTTGAGTAAAATCAATGGTTATTAAGTTATTCAAACTGAGCAATTTTGCTAAATATACGATTTATGCAACAGCATCAATAGATTAGCAAATTGCAAAGAGGCTGTTTTCGAGGTAAACTGACAAAATAACTGGGAAAAACTGAGGAATTCCAGGATGGCCTGAAGTGGGATAGATATTGAATTAATCACAAAAAGTGGTTATAGTGAATTACTGCTGCTGTAAGCCTTATAAAATCTCACCTGCGTTATGTAGATTGTATAATAATTTGTAAATGAAGTCATTTTTACGGAAAAAATACCATAAAATGACCAATTATTATTACAAGCACAGTAGATAGCACTTGCACAGAGGCAGCACTATACCACGCACTAACTGTCAACCAGTGGCGTAGTATACAAACATTCTTGCAACAACACACGTCAAAAACTATTTTTGTCTGGTAAAAATGAAACATTTTTCTTGTTTAATTAAGAACGGAAATAATCACGAATGTAGCACTAAATAAATCGAGCGCAAGTTATTGTAAGAAAACTACGTTGTATTTAAATTTTAGTAATTAAACTAATATAATACCCACATTTATAAAAATGGGGTCAAAGAGGTTGCTGTGTATTACATTGTATGCATAGCTGTCTTTTTTATATTTAATAGCACAAATTTCGAGAACCTGTTAACATAAATATATCGGGGGCGTATCAAACTAGTACGCATGGATGCCCCGCCCCCCACTCAAGTTAAAAAAATTCATTTTGCTGCTGTACTTTTTAATACAACCACATATAATGAGTTGATTGCTAGTTGTATTTGTACGTACAAGGTGTCTGCTTAACACTTAAAAAAAGAAATATATGTACATTCCTGAGTCAAAATTATGACGATTGACACCCGAATATTGTTATCCAAAAATGATTCCCTGAGAAATTGCAGTTCCTCGAGCTGCTGAAGAAAAATAAAGACTACGCCAAAGTGGTCTGCGTTAAAGTTATCAAACTTCTTAAGAATTTATAAACCTATAGCATCGATAATTTCACAAAATAGCGATAATATTGAAAATCAATCGAGGCACCCTTTTACCTTTTACTTTAAAATTTTTCCTTTGATATCATATACCTAAACCCTTTTACCTTTTACTTTAAATTTTTTCCTTTGATATCATATACCTAAAACAATAGTAAGTTATACTTTTAAAAAGTAAATTTTAAAATAAGAACCGAATCCCAGCTGTGTTCAAGAAAATTTTATACATGATGCAATTTTTAAAATGGTTAGACTTACGAAGAAAATGGAAGAAACTAAAACCGCTTATTCTGAAACACGTAAGTATAATCACTCTAACGCGAACTACTTTGGCGTAAAAAACTATTTTTTGTTAATCTTCAACAACTTTCGGGAGCTTTAACCTTTCAGAAAGGCATATTTTGATAGCAAAATCTGGAGTTAATCGTCATAATTTTGATCCGGGAATGCACATCTAATTTTTTTGAAGTATGATATACGAGGTGGTGGATTTTTCGATGCTCACCATTGGCATCTCGGAAACGGTAAGAGATACCACGTATGTCGCAGTGACATCTGCGAACGAAACAACACCAACACTGTACGTGAGACGTATTCTGTCGGCTGACACGTTTGGTAGAAAGAAACAGACATACTTGAAGAATGTTCTGCTTATGCATCCAAACGTCACTACTAAATCTGTTTCCAGCAGTATTTAAAATGTTTTGGAGGTGTATATGTCAATATTTTATTTTATAAAATTACCTGTAAGACGTTTTATTTACAATGTTGTTTATTGCTGATATTTATTTTATACACTTTGGGAACTTTTGTTTTTGCTGGAAAATAGTTCTGTAGATATCCCGGTTTGTTTGGGTTTGTGGAAATTGGTATTAAGAGGTTGATGATAAGTTAATAGCATTTTTGTTATTCAGCCATTAAAAGGTAATTACAGTTACTGTAATGCATTCTTGAAAACACGATTGTACTTAGCCAGTTCAACATTGGATGTTAATTAGTGGTTAGCTACGGAAAATCATGCAGCAAAGGAAAGACAAAGACAAAGTGCACAGCTCCAGAAAAAAGTTAAAAACTGAAGATATGCCCGAAACATTAAGAATGACAATTAGAGATGTAGCGTACAGAATGTACGTTGAAAAAAATTATTGTATATTTTACTCATACTGTTTACGCCTGTTTTACCAGTTACCATTCCCAAGAATACATTCCTGTAACTGTAATTACCTTCTAATGGCTGTATAACAAAATATATACCCACATTTCATCATCTGCAATGATGTACACCAAATGAGACGATCCATTGTCAAAGCGTTCCAGTGTAGATCTGCACCATGCCACACAGTTTTCTTTTTGAACTGGAGTCAAATTATGGGGACTCCAACGCGCACGAAGTTTGTTTGTTTGTTTTTTATTTAACGTCGGACTATTTCTGCTACCATGGCTAACCACCGATGCCAGGAAGCGATCCTACCACACCTGGCAATTTAGCCTGTTTGAGGGTTCTTTTGACGTGCCCAACAACACTTGGACACGGGGCCTACGATTTTACTTCCTATCCGAGAAGAATGGCCATTTTAGTGTTTTTTATCGCTCTGAAAAAAACCACCGACCTCGGCGTCCGGATTCGAACCCGGGACAGCTGCGTGAAAGGCATACGCCCAACCTATCCGAGCTACAGGCGCCGGTGCACAAGTATACGTACCATCAAATATTAGTGTAGAATGATGTCAATTGCTTTCACAACAATCTTTAAAGTTGCTTGAATACTCCTGGCAGTAACATGCCGGTCCTCTTCAATCATGTTTCGTACAAGTCCAATATTCTTTTCGGTAACTGCCGTTTTTGGTTTAGGAGCTCGAAAGTTGTCATTTAAGGTCGACCACGTTAAAATTCATTGTACCGCCACTTTACGGTAGCTAAGGAACACGACTTATCACCAAACACGCGATTGATTTCCTCAAAACATTCTTTACGGCCGCGTGTGAAATTATAAATAATCGCAGCTCGATAATGCTCTTTATTCAATTCCACGACTTCTTGGGGAAAGGATTACTTTAAAATTATGTAGGTATTTTAAAAACCTTCAAATATATTTGACAACTTTCATTATAAATAAACTTCTAAACAACTACGTTAAAATGTCAAGCAAAATTTGTTTCAAAATATCACAGCCTGCTAGATAGACTCAGTGGAAAGCCCTCGTAGAAAGCTCCAGAGACAAATATTCTAAATAAGAAATAATTTTCAGACCATAAAATTTAATCAAAAACTGACAAACTGTGATTTTGAAATATAAACAGATTTGTTTGTTTATTTTTGGAAAATGCCCCGAAAATGCAGCTGCAGTCAGCAATTTGTGTATTAGAAATTAGACGGTATCCAACTAGATGACCGTCTGAAAAAATAGTTAGACGCCTTGAAACTTCTTTAAGAAACGAATAAAAGTTTGTGAATTCCAGAATATGTAGGACATTGAAAATGTATTACAGGCAGTGAATAAGAATTCTCGTGTAAGTCAAAGAGATCTAAGCACAATCAACAGTGGCGGATTTACGATTTTGCCGCTTATAGGCGATATATTTTGGCCCCTAGTGTCAATAAACATAACCAAAGGCGTAATTAAGATTTTGGCCTTCTGTCAAATTAATAATTTAAGCCCTGGTCGTTATTTCAAATTCGTCTTCTCGCAGGTATTCGCAGATTTGGCTCCTTTTAAACCTGTCTCGGGGCCAATGCCTAGTTACACCCCTGAACACAACATCTAAAATTGTATGTAAAACGAAGGTAAATAGAAAACGATTAAGTCTTAATATAATGGGACGTAGTAATCTTTATCAATAAATAAAGATTTATAATATAGCAATATTTATTTTCATTTAAATAGGTGGCGCAACGGACGACGAATTCGTGCCTTATTTCGTTAGGTAGAAAACATTTCTGAGACATTATTTATTCAATCGCCAAAAAAATTAAGCTACGTCGTTGCACCTTCGCAAAATTCTCTGTCTAGAAAATTTTCCGTCGAAAATGCGCCGTCGTCAAGTATTTGCCGCCATAGGTTTCAGCCTACTTAGCCTAATGGGAAACCCAACAATTAAATGTGAGTATTAGAACTTCTGAAATCAAATGTATTGCATCCTTATTACGTGACTTTGGTGTTTGAACTGCATGAACTTGGCCCTCAGAGAAGATCGCAATATTGTTTTTCTTTCAAATTTGTCTTCTTTGGAATTTAAATTTTTTAAATTATGTATTGTTTAGCGACGACGCAAAATTCTCAATGTTGAAGTGAGTAGGCGTAAGTTGCACTATTACGTACAAGAGAATCCGCATTAGATACGTGTTAACTCATTTTCAAAGAATTTTTTCTACAAATATTTGGTGTGATATAGTAACCTTAATATTGAACCACACTTCCTACGTGAAAATTCAACTGCACATCTGTTCTTGGATCTCCTACAAAACATTCTACTCGAGTTGTGAGAAGATGTAGAACTCAATGTAGGTAGGTAGGTATATATACCTTAGTAACCGGACAACCCTCGTGTTAAATAAGCATCTGTAGAAGTTGTTACCAGGCGCGCATAGTAATTTGAATAAATCATTTCAAAATGACAAACCTGCAAATTTAAAAAAGAGTAAAACTTAAATGTATCTGTTAAACAATGTAAAATAAAATTTTCCAAACCTTGTTGGTTTTCACAAACAGTTACAATAAATTATCAAAAAAATTTTGATGGGTGACAGTAATAACCTTCAATTTAATGAAAATGTACTTTTATTTCAAAACGTATTTTTTCTAAGTTTGTGTCTCTACAGCATAGCATTTCAAAAGCACCGGGATATTACGAAACAGATCTTACTTGCCAGAGCAAAACAAATTATTTATTTTATGCTTCTTTGTCATCGTTCTATGTAGGTAATGGTTTTTTTACATATAAGCAATTTTTATGATTATTGTATTTCAACTGATGCTGCGGATTTGTGGTTTGTGAACATGGCCTTTATTTAACAACAAACTGGGATTTATAAAAATGAAAATTACGCTTCTGATGCAATCTTAGGGACTCCCTCGTTTAATCTCTATACCTAGTACAATCTCGAAACACGTAGGTGCGTTTTAAATATGTCAAGATACGTGGTCCTTGATTGGTCTTCCGCTACAACCTTTGTCTTTGTAATTCGTATTCCTCGTGGATACTTACTTCCTTAGTATCGTTTGAAATGCGGTACAATTAAGAGATCGATTAGGTACTGCATCGTTCATCACGTAGTTGTGATGCGGATATCCAGTCCTCTAGTGTTTAGATTTATACACGGCAAGAACAAAACCACTTATTTATTGTTACTTTAATGTCGGTCTTCCTTAATTAGAATCAATTTCCTGCTTTGTTAAAACCGTTACAGTTGCAATATACGAGTTGTGTTCAATTGAAATCCACCTCTGCTTAAAAAAAATTATTCAACTATTTAATTACAAAAAATTACAGTTACAGTTAAGGGACCTATCCCTTTGTTTTACTAACCGACGTATATCCTACTCATAGAATTCGTGTAGCTGCTGATTGAAGAAGTCTTCCACAGCTATCTGTACTTCTGCGTCAGACAAAATGCTGACCTTTTAACGCCTTTTTCAGCGGTCCAAAATATGGAAATCGCAAGGCGATTGATCCGGTCTATAGGGTGTATGCTCTAAAACCCTCCATTTCTTTCGTTGAAGATTTTCTTTTACCACAATAGCAACATGAGGCCTAGCACTGTCGTGATCGAAGAAAAATGTTAACATCACCTTGCCTGCAGAAGTTTGTGCTTTAAACTTCTTCGGTGGTGGTGAACTTGAATATTTCCATTATATTTTGTTCATTAGACAAGAGACGAGGAATCCATTGCGAACAAACTTTGCTGTAACCCAGATTACGAACAATACTATGTACAGATCCTACACTCGCACCAACAATTTCTGAAATTTCTTATTGAAATTCGTCGATTTTCCCTAATAAGGCCTTCCACACATGCGATATTATTTTATGTAAATGCAGTACACCGCGCACCTGGTCGCGGCTTATCCATAGTCCCCTCCTTTCATTCTTAAATTTTCGGCACCATTCCTTCACAGTTGGGTACGCAATACATACATCTCCATACATTGCTTGCATTCGCGTATGAATCTGCAGTGACTGCACACCCTCCGCGCATAAAAATTGTTGATCAAACTTGAACGGATTTTCAACAACAAATGCCATTTCAAAATCGTAGTTTTAAAAGTCGGAATCAAATTCAAACGCCAGAAACTTATTAATGTGTTGCTTACAAACACTACCAACATTAACAAACGTCATTTGAATTATTGCATTGGATTTCAGGACTAAGTTGATCAAAGATGGGTTTCAGTTGAACAAGCCTTGTACATAGAGTAACCAGATGTCTCGATTTTTCGAGATTTGTCACTATTTTTGGTTCGATGTCCTGATGTCCCCAAGATGTATTTCGGGACTATTGTATGTCCCGATTTTCAGATACTCATAATTTGTAGTTGTCTTATAGGTAAATTTACAATAAAATGTTGATATTTCTTAAAAGTTTTTTGGAAACTTTTCTTGTCGCTCTTTGTCTATTTCTATCGCCACGTAATATATCAAACACTTCGGGCGAATCCGGATACAAACATCAAAATCGGATACAATCAAAATCAAAAATATTCAATCGTGTGAGTACCCATATGCAGTGCACGACTGTGCTGCACTACTGTGTGGACTGTAATGTAAACTATACGTTAGCGATCGTCGATCCACTCTTCATATTACCGTATAAAATTAGGGGTGAAAGTAAGCCGCAACGCCGTTCTGGTAAAAGATTTGGAAACTGAACTCAGTTCCGGTTAAAATCACCAAACAACAAAGAAAAATAACAGTGTATTATTCGTAAATTGTTTTTTTAAGCACTTACATTCACCCCTGGATAAAATTTAGATTAGGTGAACCTTCACTATGCTTACCTAAGCATAAAAGATCTTTAGTTAACAATATGTAGAAACGGTCACTACAATAAATTTGTGATGACATTGTAAGGTGTTGTGTAAATGTTGGATAATAAATATAACTGAAAGAATTTATTTTTTAGTCGGCATGTCCCAATTTTTAGTTGTACCGAACTGGTCACTCTAAATATGCATGACGAAAAATTACATCTTCTAAAAAATATTGCTTAATACGCGCTGCCACCTTTATACTAGTAATCAGACGGTATCGAAATAATAGCGTGGGTTTCTGTTATCTATTATGAATATGGTTGTGCTTGCGATGTTAACTAGATACGAGCTAAACGATCCTGAATGATGGCGCATTGATAACGCCAGTAATACTCGTGTTACCTTAGCAAATTTCCAGCAAAGATTTTTGCTCAATAAAGTCGTGGTCATAAATTGGCAATTATACACTGCACGTAATGAGACTATAAAATCATTATCCTTTACAATATTCTCTTAATATTTAACGTACTACTTGCCAGAATAACAAGCAAACGCTTGGAACACAAAAATTTCATTTTACACAACCTGGGGGCGGCTGGGAGTAATATACATATTACAATACGAATAGCTCAGCAAGTTTTTTATTATTTGGAATATCGAGGAGTGGACGATAAGACGGCAAAACGTTTGGCAAAGAGAAATTCGTTTTTCCGTCAGCCGGGGGCGGTGGAAATAAACAAAACCGCTATAAAAATAATTCTAACTACAGCAAGTTTCTTTATTATTTGGAATAACTTGACAAAATTTGATATCAGGTGACTCATAAGACGACAAAACGTTTGGCAGAAAGAAATTCGTTTTTCCGTCAGCTGGGAAAGCCAGCAATAAAGAAAACCGCTATAAAAGTAACTTTTATTTAGCAAAGATTTTTATTATTTGGAATAACTTGACAAAATTTGATATCAGGTGACTCATAAGACGACAAAACGTTTGGCAAAAACAAATTCGTTTTTCCGTCAGCCGGGAAAGCCAGCAATAAAGAAAACCACCATTAAAAGTAACTTTTAACCAGCAAAGATTTTTATTATTTGGAATAACTTGATAAAATTTGATATCTAGGTGGCCCAGAAGACGACAAAACGTTTGGTAGAAAGAAATTCGTTCTTCCGTCAGCCGGGAAAGCCAGCAATAAAGAAAACCGCTATAAAAGTAACTTTTAACTAGCAAAGATTTTTATTATTTGGAATAACTTGACAAAATTTGATATCAGGTGACTCATAAGACGACAAAATGTTTGGCAGAAAGAAATTCGTTTTTCCATCAGCTGGGAAAGCCAGCAATAAAGAAAACCGCTATAAAAGTAACTTTTAACTAGCAAAGATTTTTATTATTTGGAATAACTTGACAAAATTTGATATCAGGTGACTCATAAGATGACAAAACGTTTGGCAGAAAGAAATTCGTTTTTCTATCAACCGGGAAAGTCAGCAATAAAGAAAACCGCTATAAAAGTAACTTTTAACCAGCAAAGATTTTTATTATTTGGAATAACTTGACAAAATTTGATATCTAGGTGGCCCATAAGACGAGGAAACGTTTGGCAGAAAGAAATTCGTTTTTCTGTCAGCCGGGAAAGCCAGCAATAAAGAAAACCACTATAAAAAAAACTTTTAACCAGCAAAGATTTTAGGTAATTATTTGGAATAACTTGACAAAATTTGATATCTAGGTCTATCTACGAGAGCACAAAAGCTCAATAAATATATTGTACCTGATTATTTTGAAAAGCTTAAAACAGTGCTTCTAGAACTTGACTTAATGGACAAACCTGAAAGAATTTATAATATGGATGAAAAGGGGTGCAGGTTAACGTTGCATCACCACCAAACTATTCTAGCTAAAAAGGGCGCGAAAAGGGGTCCACCTAGTGGCACCTGAACATGCAGAGAATGTTACTGTCGTTGCTTGTGCCAACGCTAGCGGGGGAAGGATTTCCCCAGCAATTTTAGTTAAAGGTAAAAGGATGAAATGCGAATGGTGTGACAACTTGCCACCAGGAACTCTGGCCCTCATGACGAAGAAAGCAAGCACGACAATTGAAACATTTAATGAATGGATAAAGAACTTAGGAAAATATAAGCTTCCAGGAAATTTAATTTTTGATGGCGCATCTTGCCATTTAGATCCTTCTATTGTTGAAACTGCAGACTCTTATGGCGTCACCCTTTTATGCCTCCCGAGTAATACGACACATGAGTTGCAGCCAATGGACAAGGCTGTATTTAAATCATTCGAGCATCATTGGGATGAACAGGTGCTTTTGTACTGGACTCGCCACAAAGACCGAGCTATAACTAAACAAAGGTTTAGGGAGCTCTTCTCTATCGTTTGGGACAAGTCAGCAACCCCCCAAAATATAATATCAGGTTTCTCTGCGACTCTGCAACGGGTATCTATCCGTACAACCCACATGCTATTCCCGAAATAGCTTTTGCTCCTAGCATTTTAACGGAACGAGAACTTGCGGAAGACAATAACATGGAAGGAACTAACAGACTAGAAGAAAACCAAGAGTTTAGAAGGGAAACCACACCCCAACCTGGACCTTCCTGATGTCAACAGAGGAATGACCAAAGCTCCATAGAAAAAACCCCCCATCGAAGATCTCTAATCATCCTGAATCTTTTGGACCAAAACGCCAGAGTAAGAGAAAATGATCGTCATCAAGTAGCTCCTCATCAGCAGATGATAACATGTCTTTGTATAGCGAGACCTTAACAGAAACTTTTTCTTCAAAAGACGAGGCAAAATCTGATGACGAAGACGCTAAAAGGACAAACATCAAAGAACAAAAGGCGTTAAAAAACTTAAAGATTGAAGCAGAAAACCTGAGGTCAATAAAAAACATCCAAAGAACGCTTAATAAAGAAAAAGAGGGCAAAAAGCAGGGGACCAGCCTAAAGCGGAAGAAAATAATACAAACATAAAAAACTATGAAGAAGAAAAGGTCCTGAACATGAGTTTTACTGAAATGTTGGAGACACCATATAAAGATATCCCAAAAACAACTAGAAAGAAAAAAGCTATTAACAGCAAAGCGCTTATTGTGAAAAAGGCAGTTTTTCCCACCAAAACAACAACAAAAGTTACCAAAGCAAAAAAAATCGTTTCAAAGACCAAAAATAAAGGAGAAAAAATAAAACACAAAGAATCGTGGTACTGCAAAGCTTGTCAAGAAGACGTGAAAAAAGATATGCGATTGTGCTCAGTGTGTTTAGTTTACTTTCATGAAGAGTGCTTCGGACTCACCTAAGGTGATAAGACAGTTTTTACTTGTTCAGACTGTGGCTAAAGTTGTCAGCGATATTAAGTATTTTGTTTTGTTATTTTTAAGTGTTGACTGAGTTCTAAAATAATTTATATATTTTTAAAATAGGCTTTGTTACTATTTTGATACACTTTACTTATTTGTGTCTTAAGTGTCTGCTTACGAGTGTAAATTTATAAGTTTAGTTTTTCAGAAATATTCTAATTTTGGTTTTGTTTATTAGTTTGTTGTAATCATGCATTTTGTTTTTCCAAATAAATATACTTAAAACCGACGAAGGTTGTATGCTTATGATAAAATAAATTATTGGGCATATTAGGAACATGCCAAGGGCATATTAACGACAGAGTTGGTAATACACCCAGTATGACTGGTTTTTAAAAAAACGATATAAAAAAATATCAAAGAATAAATTGTCTATTACTGTCCAAACATTACTTCTTTGAGTTTAAAGCTACGCTTTATATAAAAATTCGAATTGAAAAGTTTGCCTTTTCTAATTTTTATGGGTTTTTGGATTATGAATTATTATGGATTTTTTAAGGGTTCCGCTTAACATGGGCATATTGACTGCACCTACCTTGTAGAATATAGATACATAGATATACTGCATAAACTCAGCGTTCAAAAATCAAAATACGTTTTGATTAATAACCGATTCTAGCTTTCCAAACTTCGGTCGTATGATGCTTTCTATGTACCATGTCTTAATCAAACCATTTAATCGGGGTTTTTTTTATATGAAAAAACTATTATTTGATCGTTTTAATCATTAACTCTTACAATTTGGTTAGTTTTATGTAGCCATGCGTCTGCAGTAAGATTTTTTTATCTTAGGCTCAAATTTTGGAATGCATCCTACTTTTTCTGTAAACTTACCTTGTTGTCTACTTCTCACGTCCTCGTTCTTCTTAGATAATTTGTTAATTAGAGTTTCTAAGTCTCTTTTGTTGTTCGTGTCAAATTCTGTATCGAATTGATTTACCGTAAACGTTCAACTTGGAAATGGATACGAATGTTGCGAAACTTCCGAATTGTGCGTATTACAATGTATTTTTGCCGTTTATTTTGGCACTTGTCCTTATCCTTCGTAAGTGTAAAAGACAAGATAAACTTGAAAAGCCAACATTCCAATCAAATTATCACATAGCATGGCGGATTTTTGAAAATGGGAGCAAAATACTTCTCCGTGATTGCGGAGATCCGCAAAACTTGTAGCAAACTCGTGGTTCCTAACAGAAAAGAATCCAGTACCTTCTAGTTCTCCTCTCTTCCTACTACTTTTTACTTTCCCATACCTTATAGGTATAGGGTAATTACTTTCCCATACCTTATAGGTATATTACTTTCCCATACCTTATAGGTACCTATAGGGTATTACTTTCCCATACCTTATAGGTAGGTATAGGGTAAGTATTGAAATCATGAAAATTTTCGAAATCGAGATTTTAACGGAAATATCCGTTTTGGGTCTCTAGGAACCCAAAAAAGTGGTTTTTAAATAATGTCTGTCTGTGGGTGGGTATGTATGTACGTACGTATGTACGTATGTGACGCTCCTACAGCCGAAAGTATTGCTCCGATTTTGATGCGCTTTGGAATGCGGGGGTGTATCGAAAATTCATCGAAAAAATAAGCTTTTCAAAAAAATCCGAAACCGGAAGCGGAAGTTACGCATGTTTTTTGGTATCACTTTTTTCGTGATTACAATTTTGAAACTTTTATCGCGGATAACGATAGAGGGTCATAAGACAAATCTGTTAGTTTTTTGCCGAACTCGCTAGCTTTAAAATGAAGGCCGCTATGATTTTTTGAAAATTTTGAGTTTAACGCCCAATTACTCGAAAACGGATGAATCGATTCAAATGATTTTTATTTTCTGAATAGTATATGAAGGGTAAAATGAGGTGATATAAAAAGTTTTTTGAAAAATTATAAGGGGCCTAAATTACGAATTATCAAAATTTTGGAAATTTTCAAAAAATTATTTCTCAAAAACTGCTCCAAGGAATTTTTTTAAATTTCATATGTCGATAGACCTCGCAAGGGGCTATCGATATGTTTTTTGAAGAACTCCGTAATTTTCCTGTGGCGCCCTTTACGAAGCTTGGAAGTTTGAAACTTCAAACTCCTTTAATTAATAAACGAAAAAAGATAGGAAGCTGGGGTTTTCACTGAATCGCTCAGTACGTAATGGAGCATATGAATATGCAAGAAATATTACACTCGTGGATATATGTAAGCGCACCGGCCCCCTCCCCCCTCTTTTTTAGAAAAATATTTTTTTATTCTAACGGTTGTTATTTGTTTGCGTCAAAGAATCTTTTTCCGCGAAAATAAAAAAATCGATTTTTTATGCCCTACAAAATATAATTTCCAGGGACTTAGAAAATTTTACCTCGGTAGCAATAGCGATCGGTACTAGTTAGACCGCGCGACGTATATAGTAGAGAATGAAGTATGCCTGGTTGCATATTAAAAGGAAATTAAGGGGCACCGCAGATATTTGGCGGGACTTCTTACAAGCCTTGTAAGTCTATTCGTTACGAGGCAAGGTTTTAGGATAGCACTTGAACAACCGTTTTGAGGAAAATATCTCTACTGTTGAATAAAGATGATATGAACAGTTTCCAGTATGGGAAAGTCCAGGGAGGCAGTCGCGTCCACTTATTTTTGTATGACAACTACATATATCAGTGGTACTTTCCATTCAAAATCCTGTATTTACGAATTGTTGAATTGCGGCTACCGTAAATACGAACGCGCCTATTTGCATAAATGTTTCAAACAGCGGAAATCGTAAACCGAACTTGCGGTCCAGTTATCTCGCAGTCGAAATCGCGACCATTCATGCGGATTCTCCACCGCCGGACGTACCGCAACCGTGGACCTGTAGTGTGAACAGCGGATTCGAATGAAAATTCAACCTAGTACTAGTTACGAATACAAAATTGTGTAATTTTAAAATGTACTACTACAAACACAAATATTTACACGCGATGCAAAATTTTAGTTTTTAACTTTCTTTTAAAGTCGCTCATAACTATACTGTAATTATCAACAACTGGTAAATAGAAAGAATCCCGCTACTGCTCTGCAATCTCGGGCGGTTCTTGTTCTCCGTTATAATAGAGAATATGTTTATGATTGCATTTGGAAATAATTACCAGTCTTTTGTAACCTTCCACACTGCATACTTAATATGTTCAAAGAGTTGCCTTTGCATTCTATTCACACAGCCCGAGTAATCACAAAAACAACATTAAACATAATTATAAATACCTCAAAATTTGGTGATAGTTTATAAATATTTTTTTATACTTTGCGTTTATAAGGCTTTCCTTACGAAACGCGAATGACGTCATTTGGGTTTTATAATAATTTAAACATGCACGCAAAATTTTATTTTTAAAGGTTGGTACAATTGCACTTGAACTTATCAGTTGAACAGAAAATGTGAAATGTCAAATTAAGCTAACCTACAAAATACTATTAATACCAACCCACCCAATATGAGAATGAAAATTATTAAAGTAAAATTTTAATTTTTGATAAATATAAACGCAAAGTATAAAAAATAGTATAAAGAATTCGTATTTTAAGACATTTATAGGCACTCGTCCTTTAGAAAACTCGCCGCTGCGCGGTTCGTTTTCTAAACATGGACTCGTGCTTTAAAACGTGCCTTAAAAAACTAATTCTTTAATATACTATTAAACATTTGTATTTAATGAAGTCATCTCTCCGGGCTTAGACTGTGTCGTCGTAGAATTGATCGATGTGAACGTTTCGCTAACCGTTGCAGGTAGCATTATCAAAGCCTAATGTTTTTTGCTTACCTGCAAGGTTTAGCAAAACGTCAGCATCAATCAATTCTACGACGACGTGGTTTAAGCCCGAAGAAATGACTTCATTAGACGCAAACCGCGGAAGCGTAAAACTTTACTTTCGTATTTAATCATTGAGTAAAGAAATTAATTTATTTCTTACTCAATGATTTAATACAGAAACATGTTAATTGCCAAATTTAGTTACTAACTTACAAAGTAATTGCAATGCATTAGGGTTATAGTTACTAAAAAGACTAAATCTTAGAAAGTAACCTACCCCTATTCTACTATACAGTAATTACTTTATGAAATTGGGAAGGATACGCGACCCCACAAAGGTATGGTAGCGACGCCACTGCTATCACCACAACCAACACTCCAACCTAAAATCACTGAAGTTTCGGCAGTGACATTTCGTTTATCTATCAATATTGAATCTAACCATGAAATCCCATTAATATTTAATAAAAAGTTGTAAGGCGTAGCGGTTGTAGGTATTTTAATTGATTGTGCTATATTCCCGTGTAATACATTTACAATGAACGATCTAAATGAATTAAGTTGGACAGGTAAGCAAACATATTTTGCTGTTGTACATAACCTTATTAAGTGAATTAATTTAAATTTAAACAGAGGCTCGGGATTTACTTCGTACCTGGAGAGACAGCAACGATAGGAAGAGCGAAGAAGTTCTCTTTTTGTGGAAGTCAGTATTGGAATATAATTTAAGCAAGTTGGGTAGTGAAAGTACGTCCTTGTAATCGACTATGAATTTGGAAAATTATCATATTGTTTTTTCAGAATTTGTGGTATTAGAACAGGTGTGCGTGGCAGCCTTAGATTGCTATAACATACCTGCAGTGGATTATTGTATTAAACAGTTGTCGCTTGAATTTCCAAATAGCTTACGCGTGAAGAAGTACTATGCTATGCAACTAGAAGCACAGGAACGGTATGACGATGCCTTAAAAGTATTAGATTCGTTAATAAAAAAAGATGAAACCAATAATGCACCAAGGAAGCGAAAAATTGCAATTTTAAAAGCACAAGGAAAAAGTGTGGAAGCCATTAAAGAACTTGCAGATTATTTAAAAATGTATGTATTTTATGAATATTAGTTTTAAATGTTATATTAATTACAGGTTGATTAATGCCACAATTTTTACGTACATTACACATATTCTTATACAAATAATGTATATCAACATTAAAAAATAATTCCTAAGTAATGTAATTTGGTCACCATATGGAATACAAAATAATAAATTCATATAAAAAAAACTAGCAATTTAACATTTAACGGATTTGTTGTAATATATAAATGAGCTATATGTTCACCATAGCTTCTAACGAAGAATTTTTTGAAAATGGATTTTTAGATTTATGGCAGATACAGAGGGTTGGCAAGAACTAAGTGAAATGTATATTGCTGAGCTGGAGTTTAATAAAGCAGCTTTCTGTGTGGAAGAACTAATACTTCATAATCCACATAACCACCTGCTATATCAGAGATATGCAGATATTCGTTATTCCCAAGGAGGCTTTGATAACTTGGAATTAGCTCGGGCCTATTATTGTCAAGCATTAAAATTGAATCCAAACAATTTAAGAGCCTTGTATGGTGTTTATTTGGTGAGAATTTAGAATTACCTGTACATTATTGCTTCTAATGATTGAATTTCAGTCCTCAAGTAATTTAGCTGCATCAGCAAAGTGTACTGCCCAGAAGAAGAAAGATGCTGTCAAACTAGCTGAATGGGCATTGTCGGAGATTAAAAAACGGTACTCCAGTGTTCAAGAAAATCATAAGGACACTAATTTGGAGGATCGAATTTCTGCATTACAAATTAGTTAATTCTAATCAGTTTTAATATAATCAAAAAAAATGTAAATGATTGACTTGGAAATGGTAAACTGGAGAATTTTGTGTTGTGAATGGCCGTGTTTATAGAAACTTTATCATTCTAATGTGTACCTTGTAGAATTTTATATTTAATTATGTTGTATGTAGATGTGTTTTATATAAATGTAATATATGCATACAATAGCAACCTTAGGTTTTTGTTGTCCTACTACCTCTGGTTCCTTCAGATTTGTTTTTAAATGAAATATTGAAGGATATCTTCAAATAATCCACGTCCATTTAGTATAAGGAAAAATTGTTTTCCAATTTCAAAGAGTCTGTTGAATACACAAAATGGACAAAGTTAATTTTAAATTGTGTTATTTTGAAGTTGCAGTGTTTGTTATGCACTGTATATGTACAGGAGGGTCTAATAATGCAAGAATAGGTAATTGGCTTTTTGCTAATTAAATTATTAAGCAGAATATACAGCACCAATAAATTGGCTATTGAGGTGCTCAATAAAATATTAATAACTTTTTTTAATATTAGAATACCCTATACATTTTAAGGTTTCTTATTAATGGAGAATTAAAGTACATTAGATTGTGATTACTAAATTTGATCATTTCTGTGTGATTCAACTGTTGAGGCAAATAGTTTAAGAAAATTGTCCATTTCTATTAAGTGAAGCTATCAGTTGCAATTTAATGAAAAAAGGTAATGGCTTTTAGTCACCTAAAACAACTTGACATTTTATATA
>JABXWE010004937.1:0-13778 GCA_014611495.1 Limonius californicus
TGCTCACATGGTACAGCAAATACCTAAACTAATATACGGGATAGTTAACTGGGAAAACCTCCCACCGCGTTAGACGAACAACTACAGTGCCCAACCAGCCTAAACAATAAAGAAGACAGATACAAGAATATCCAGATTTAGAATCTCAATAATAAACAGCGTCCATACGGCAACACTAATCACAAAAAATAACTAGAAATCAAAACACCCTTATCTACCCGTCAAAATAACAAAGTCAATTAAAAGAAAAAGTCAAACCAGGCGTGAATGGCGGAGAAACAGAAACCCGGAAACCAGGCGCCTGTTAAATAGACCAACACATTCCCTAAAACGAAAATTGGATGAGCCAAGAATCAACACATATAAAAAATATATATCGAAGATCTCGAACCAGGTGGTTTGGAAATGTGGAGAGCTACCAAGCGCATCTTAAAACTACAAGAGGAAATCCCAACACTGAGCATTGATAACTCAATAATTGCTACTGAAGAAAAATCAGCAGGCTTCGCAACACACTTGGAAAAAGTATAATCAATCATATAGAAAACACTGCTCCAGTGATAACCGAACAGATTACACCTACTACACCCAGTGATCTCAAAACTACAATAGAAAACCTCCCAAAGAAAAAATCCCCTGGGCACGACCTCACCACAAACTTAATCCTAACACAACTCGCCAAGAAATCCCTAGCATATCTCTCCCGCCCACATTTATGCTTGCCTTCGACTGGGTTACTTTCCACATGGAAGCATGCTCACATACTGGTATTACTAAAACTGGGCAAAGACAAAAGAAGATTGATAGCTACAGACCGATAAGCTTATTAACATTGCTCTCAAAGCTCTTGGAAACAATTATATACCCTCGCCTGATGAATGAACTAACCCCACTTAACACATTGCCACCGTTCTAGTTCGGTTTTAGGAAAAAGTACTCAACTTTGCACCAACTCCAGCGTATCTCAGAGAAAATAGAAGAGGGATTCAAAAACAAAAGCTATACTGCGGCGACGTTCCTTGACGTAGCTCAGGCCTTTGACAAGGTCTGGCTTGAAGGATTAAAGAATAAAATAATTAAACTCGACATATCTAACCATCTAAAAGCAATAATCTTCTTTTTTCTTGAAAATCGAACATTTGCAGTACGCACTAATTCCACAATATCTGAAACAAAAGCCATTAAAGCAGGCGTCCCACGGGGAAGCGTGGTAGGGCCACTGCTGTTCAATATATTTACTACAGACATTCCAACCATAAATGGAACCTTAGCGACTTTTGCGGATGAAACAGCAATCCTAATACAACACAGTGATCTCACCCAAGCCATACAGAAATTGCAGACAGCAGTAAATAAATATATAATAAATTCCACGATATGTCAAGCTAAAATCTTTTCCAGGAGAATTCGTAACCCACCCAGTATAGTACTAAAAAGTAATACCATCCAGTGGAACCCCACAGACACAATAGTGTCTCTGGGAGTGCTGCTGGACACTCGACTTACTTGGAAACTCCATGTTAACTTAAAACTAAATCAAAGCTACGCGAGACTAGCTCATACTCAAGTGCGATGGTGTGGTACACTACAACTTAGGTAGACAAAATCTTCACCATAGAGTAAAATGTAAATTATCACAAGACTTGGATTTGTCCGAAGTCGATAGTGACTAACCACTTAAAAAACATGCAGGGGGGGCTATTAACCCTCATAAGCTACTAATTATATATATTGTTACTAACAATGTCATGAATAACTGTAATTATTGTTGAACAAGCAAATAAATAATTAAAAAAAAAAGAACATAAACCAATGTTGGTGGAACTACAATACCAAACTGTACCCTACAAACTAATAACCATAGAAAATATATATAAGGGTGGATATAATAGGAAGAAGCTTTAAGATAGAACAAGATGTGAAATAGAAAGACCTAATCTCCCCAGAATGGGGGCTAGATACAAGGCAAAGTATAGGAATATTACTATCATTAGTGTATACGCACCAACTAATGAAAAGGAACCAGAAGAAAAGAACGACTTCTATGATGAGCTACAAGCCACACTACATAAGGTTGAAAGAAAATACAAAGGAGATATTAAATTACAAATGGGAGACTGTAATGCAAAGGTAGGAAACAGAAATGAAGGAAGAGAACAGATAATGGGCAAACATGGCATATGGGATATAAATGACAATGGGGAAAGGCTAATCGAATTTTGTACAATGAATGACCTGACCATTGGAGGAACATTGTTTAAACACAAAAGGATTCATAAAGAAACATGGACGGCACCAGGGGGAAAATATAAGAACCAAATAGATCATATAATGATACAAAGAAAATGGAAGAACTCGCTGAAGGATGTGAGAGCAATGAGAGGAGCCGACATAGGCTCGGACAATACGCTGGTGAGGGCAAAAATAAAAATAAGCCTGAAAATAAATAAAACAAGGGAACAAACTAGGATGAAATTCAATACAAAACGATGTACGAGAAGAATTCCATAAAAAAGTAGAGGAGAAAATGGGGAACATCGAAGATCTAGCTGAGTCCAGCACTGAAGAAATATGGCAGAGATCTGTCTTAAGATCATCGGCGAATGAAACGCTGGGACAAAAAAGGATAACAGATAAAACTTAGTTGTCTAGAGAAACGGCCAAAAAATCAAAGAAAGAAGGAAAATTAAAGTTAAACTTCTAGCTATGGAAGACAAAGATGGAAGGAAAGCAATAGAAGACCAATACTGGGGAAAAGAAAAGGAGATAAAAGCGAGTGCTAGAAAAGACAAAAGACTTTATTTAGAAGAACTACTGCAAAAGGCCGAAGGAGCAGCTCGAGTACATGATTTAAAGAGCCTATACGAAATAACAAAGAATATCACTGGGAAAAAATACACGCAAATAAGGAAACTACGAAAGAAAACAGGAGAAATGTGTGGCACGGACGATGAAATTAGAAACAGATGGATGGAGTATTTCACCGAAATCTATGAAAAATAAGAAGTACAAGAAAGCGATATAGGAGAAGAAATAGAGAGAGAAAAACTTAACATATCTGAAGAAGAAGTTTCTAGAGAAGAAATTTTAAAAGCAATGCGGAAACTTAAAGACTGGAAAGCTGCCGGGGTACATGATATCCCAGCTGAGATGATTAAAACAAATATGGAACTAACGATGGAAGTCATGTACATAATTATGAAAAAAATATGGCACGGTGAGAACATTCTCATGGATTGGTCAGAAGGTATAATAATAAAGATCCCAAAGAAAGGGGATTTAACAAAGTGCGAAAATTGGAGACCAATTACTCTACTATGTGCAGCAAGCAAGATAATGACTAGAATTATATTAGAAAGAATGCAAGAGGCGATCGATAAGAAACTGAGGCAAAATCAGGCGGGTTTTCGGCCACAAAGATCATGCATCGATCAAATATGTACACTCCGAATTATTATAGAACAAGTGCTGGAAATGAAGGGCGAAATTCACATAAATTTTATGGACTTTGAGAAAGCCTTCGATAAAGTACGTAGAGAGAAAATGTGGAAGATACTAAGTGAATATGGAATACCGAACAAATACGTACAAACTATCAGACTACTCTATGAAAATTACACAGCACGGATTGAACACGAAGGCAAACTAACGCAAAAGATAAAAATCAATAGTGGAGTCCGACAAGGATGTATTTTGTCACCACTGCTCTTCATTATTATAATAGATTGGGTGATGGAAAGAACAGTGGACAATAGAACAGGAATAACTTGGGACCCATTCAGGAAGCTGGAAGATCTAGAGTTCGCACACAATATATGTTCATTAACTCAAAAGAAACACCTGCAAGAAAAAACAAGTAGACTAACCACAATAGCGAAATCAGTGGAAATGAAAGTAAATGGAAAGAAAACCAAGATATTAACAAACAGTAACAACGAAGGAGAAAAGATCAACATAGAAGGAGAAGAAATTGAAGAAGTCGAAGAATTTTGTTATTTGGACAGTGCAGTAGATGTAAAAGGCGGCTGTAGACGAGATATAGACAAAAGAATTGGACAAGCTCAGAAAACATTTAATATGCTAAGAAAAGTGTGGTCATCAAGTGCTTTTACTAGGAAAACAAAACTGCGTCTATTTAAGACAAATGTGAAAAGTGTATTGTTATACGGTGCGGAAACATGGAACGACAGCAAACAAAATATGAAAAAATTACAGCCATTCATCAACAAGTGTCTTAGAATTATATGTGGCTTCTTTTGGCCACTAAGAATTACCAATGAACGACTATGAGAAATAACTGGAGAAGAGCCGATAGAAAAAAACAATAAAGCGATTGAAATGGAAATGGATCGGTCACACACTGCGGAAACCACAGAGTAACATTACGCGACAAGCCCTGGACTTTAACGCGGCCGGGAGAAGACAAATAGGAAGACCGGCAGATACATGGAAGGGGAGTGTTAATAGGGAGTTAGTGAAACACAACCTATCTTGGAACGAGGCAAAGAGGAAGGCATCTAATAGAGAAGAATGGAAGAAGCTTGTCCAAGATATTACAGAAACAGAACCGGACCTTCAGGACTAACAACGTAACACAACACGAAATGGGAACAAAGACAACAACAGAGATGCGTAAGGCTAGCAACCCTACCATCTGCAACTATTTGCTTTAGAAACGCCAGAAATGGCGCCCTATGCTCTATTGGGAGCCAAAGGAGTGCAGAAGAATCTCCCCAGAATAGTTATTTTAGAATTAGAACGGGAGGAAGAAAGGCTTTATGAAAACAAAAACATTAAATAATTTACGTTTTGCATATGATGTAGTGGCTGTTTGCAGAAAGTAGAATAGATCTAAAAAGTATACTACATATTAGTAGTTAAATAAGGAGAGTAGAAACGTGGGTTTCTGTATAAACTGGCAGAAAACACCTCTTATAACAAATAGAACACCAAAGGCAAGGACAACAATAACGATTTTCTGGGTCCCTAAACTTAGAAAAAAAAAGAGAAGAGAGCGCCCAACTATATTATAGAAGCATGAGATTGTAGAAACAGCAAACACAAACTGAAGGAAGGTAACTAATAATAGGAGAAGATGGAAGGTCGCTGGGGAAGTTTTCCTTCAACATTAGGATGTATAAGGTGGTAATAATAACAATTAGTATTATTACTTTTTCAGGATGAAATAAATAACAACTAAATACTACATAATCATACTATTACCATAAATTATATATGATTATAAATTAGCATTTAGAATACTTTTATATAAAAAAACATTTTTATTATAAATAAAAGTAACAAAATTATCATTTCAGGAAACTAACCCCTATATAAAAATTTAATATGAAATAAGTCAATCCCTGTATTCAGTTGTTCAATCCATGAATTCCGTATAATCCAGCTTTAAGTATACATATTTAATGCCCTTTTGAGTTAAACTATTTTTAATTTTATCCTGTACACCGAATTTTTAACCCAAAACACTATTTTTTGAACTAATTTACCAATTTTACTTTTTAAAGATAGTGAAATGTCATTCTTTTTAATATACCTTCTTAAATTGGGGCAACTACTCCAGTAGTCAGGCACTTTAGATAATCGTCATACATATGTGCCGTATTATTTTCTTATAACAGTAATTTTACAGAAAAATTTACAAAAATATCAAAAAATCTATTTATTATGTGAATGAATATCGATTTTTAAAAAACTGCATTAATACTTATAGAAATTCCAGCTCTCAGCCATTTATTATTCAGATTTTTCTACATTTAGAAATAAGAATTTATGTATGGACATTTATACATATTTAATGAAGTTGTACAGAATTCAATGAAATAATGTTTACCTATTATTATTGCAGTGGTACTTGCCCCCTGTGAAATCAATACCTAATAGTCAGCCTAAGTCATTAAAAGTATGGGTGTGCGGAACACAAACAGCAAAGTAACCTTGTATGTAGTTAAATAAAGTATAACTGTGCCGTTCATATGATGCAGAATGAATAAGAAATAGATGAGGTATACCCATGTCCTTCATATGATGCAAAACACATCACAAATAATAGATAAACTCTTTACTCAATAGTCAGCTAGGCCAAGCTGGGCAGGGTCGCTTTTATAAAATCTTCATCTTTAAGTCAATCCCCATCAAACCAACCCTTCAGCTTCAAATTTTTATTAATATCAAAATAATTAATATACCTATTCTTATTTCTAAACTACTGCAGTGTGTTGGTGGTGACATCTTGCACAAGGTCGGAACAGTAACTTTTCTAAAATTATTTAGTATACGAGTCATTCATCAGCAACCAGCACATGTTTTTTACTTGTAACTTTGCTGACAATTTTGAAATGCCGATTATTAACACAACATATTTGTCGCCTATTTTTCAAAGACTAAAAGGTAGCTAAACATTGTGAAGTAAAATTAAATAGGAAATTTATGGTGGAAACCTAAATACCTAAACTACTATTTATAACAAAGTGGCCAAGTACTGGGAGTGGCTGACTACAGCAGACATTATCTTTTCTTCTTTTGTGTATAGACTAATGGCCTGTGATTTACCTCTATCATTATCTGTAGAACGATTTTTACAGAAGCAAAAATTTACCGATTTCAAAATCATAGGAAACAGGCCATTCCATTGCCACTACATTTTTATGAAAAATAAGAGAAAGTAGAGTATGATTTCATATGGGCATAATTTGCAGAGAACCCACTCACTCAGGAAGTATTTGGCATTTTTTGTATTTCAATTCTCATATCTATGCGGAATGCAAAATACTTACAATTAACATGGCTTTCAAGCTAATTAATAAACCTGTAATTAATTTAATAACAGCTGTGTTTTATATTTCTTACTTGCTCAATTTGATATTAAAATATAGCATTTTAATTCACCTATTATCAAAATCTAATTTACAATTTTTTACCCTTACATATTAGTTTACAAATCACATTGAAATAAATTAACTACAAATATTTATTAAACTACATAATTTCCGTGTGATATTTGGAAAATAAAGGGCACAGTCATCAGTCAATGTGTAAATATTTTGCCCCTTACTGTGACATCATAAACATGTGAATACCATGATGGCTTCGCCTTACTCCATATGGTACACAATTATATACACATTCCTACCTTTGTTTGATGTAATCGCAATAATTCTGGAGACCCATTGTTAGCTGTGGGTACAACTTTAGCTACTGTAGCTTTAGATACATCCTTTTCCTACAAAACAACCGTATTAGTAAAAATACAGGTAATTGCGTTTGCACTTACCCATTTACACGTGAAGAGGCATCGTACATGCACAGACCAATGACAGCACAAACAGCAAAGTATTTGTGCGCATCCTATGGCTGCTAGTGTTACAAAACCGCCTTCGTAAAACTCTGAGAACCCATAGACACCACACCAAACATATATCCACCCCACATATATTACTATAAAGGGTAAAATGTACCCGTGAAATAACGTATTTACATTACTGTATAAAGTAACACTTTGCACTAAATCGTCTAACTTAGGTTTAATGGTCATACTCTTCTTTTTGGGCTAAATACTGTTTGTATTATTATAAAAAATTGGATTTTTGGTTATGCCAACGATGCCCGTGCAAAGTTGTCAAAGAAAGGAATCACAAATGATCTAATTCTCAGTTTGTCTAATAGGACCTATTTAATAAAATATTACTTAATACAATTCTCCCAAACTGTTAGAATATGATTCTTGTATATTATTCGCTCAATTATAAGCAAAACCTATCATAAATTATAAAAATGCATGTAAGTATTTTCCGTTGTTTAAAAAAATACGTTTAGATAGAAAAATTATAAAATAACAACGTTTATTAGTAACCACAAATCATACTTTTAAAATGTTTGTACCCAAGTGCCGATAAGGTGACGTAATAGGACAGGCAGAAAAATATAGGGCACAAATATAGTAGCAGATGTGCATCTTAAATCAAAGTATATGCATTTTCTCTGTATTTCTAACCCACATTTTGAAGTACACAAAAATAAACTATATTCCTATAAAAATTAGGAATATTCCATTAAAATTTATTTATAATGGAAAGGTATTTTAAATGCATATTTATATATAATTATTGATCTAATTAAAGCACCTTGAGAAGGGCTGGAATGGGTCGGTGGTAAGAGTTTTATTTAATAAATATCCTGAACGGCTCATTTCCGGATACCTTTTTAAACCTTTTCGAATTATACTATATGCCCTTAAAATATATAATTTTTTTTTCAACACCTGGTATAACAAAAATAAATAATACAAATGCACGGCAACAACTGAATTATCAATTAAGAGCATTACTTCGATTTGTCCGTTGTTTGAAGTTGTGTGCGCATGCTCAGATGCGTTTTTGCAACAGCGTTTCCTATTAAAATTTATTCTTGCAATATGTACGCTTTAAACAATTATGTTTCGGTTATATTTTGGAACCTATGCAATCGTTTTTCTACTGCGCGATTTTTGATCACTTTCCAATTTTGATTTCTGTTAATGTAAAAATGTTTCAAGTTTAACTGGGCTTGTGTATTTTGCCTAATTTGAAAATTGCAGTTTTAATTATTTGCCGATTGGTATTTAGGCGAGTTTTGTAATTAAAGTTTGGTTTTTTTCCAATTCTAACAATGCCTGTTCGGCGTTCTGTCTCTAATTTTTCTATAGTAGCTATTTTGCAATATACAGTTTTAGATTTTTCACGGTTTACTGTAACAAATCATTGTCAAAAACAATACGAGATAAACAACAGGTCTTGAAATATATGTTAAATTAATAAATACACTAAAAATTGTTGATAATTCTATTTAATTTGCTATTTTATAACTAACTACCTACAGTTCTATAATTTGGGTATTTATTATTGAAACTTACTTATGTAAAAACCAAGGGTAAAATTGTGTAATGGTAATAATATATAAACAAAACTTGCTACAGAAGGGTGGGATACAGATATATCCTTAACATAATAATCTTTAAGCAGAGCGTGTTTATTTTGGGGCACCCTGTACTAATTACCATGGTCAAGCAAATTGATGACGTTAGTATTGTACTGACAGCAGTGACAGTTATAGGATGGTTAGATGTAAATACATAAAGGTCAATGGATCATAACAAAAAGGCAGAAACTCGAAATAACGATAAGGGCAGCCTTTGGCCATATTTACCACATCCTGCCTTATTCCACATATTTGGTTACTTAAATCACAAAGAACTTCTTAAAATTGGAGAGGTATGTCGCTCCTGGTTCGAAGTCAGCAGAGATGAGTTGCTGTGGAAAGATCTGTTTTACAGAAACTTTAAAGTAGATCGTACTGTGCCAATTATTGCAGGTGTGTAGTTACCGTGATGAAATATGCTTGTGGAAAATGTACTAAATCTTGTTTAATTGCAGGTAAATCGTGGCTCGAAGAATTTAAAAGATTATGTTATCATATTCCAATCGTACAAACCGAGACTCTGACAGATCACATGCATCAGGTTTTGCATGTTAGTTTCTCTCATAATGGAAAGTACTTTGCCACCTGTTCGAAAGATGGATACATATTGGTATGACCTTATTTTTGTCTGTATGCTACAGTTTGCCTATTGAAATGAATTGTTTAAGGTGTGGGACTCGACTTATCCTGCGTCAATTAAGTATCATAGAGATATGAGAACATTTTGTTGGAAATACACTCAGTATTCACAATTTAATCAGTCGGATACATTATTGCTTGTCTCAGGGGTGCATTTTGGGACACCTCACAGTACCTCGGGAGAGATTGCTGTGTTTAGTTTGCAAGGTAAGGTCAACTCGATTAAGCCCTTTACCTCTAATGCCCTATTATTGTTTAGCTGGATTTGAACTGCAGTGCCGTGTTGTAAATAAACCATACGACATATTCGGCACCTGGTACAGTGATCAACATCTCCTGTCAGGTGATTTGCATTGGTTAGCACACCTCGTTAGCACATCTGTACTTTGGCTAAATAAAGCATCACAAGAAACCAGTTCTGAGCATGTTCCAATAACCCAGAACCTGTATAGATTTTATAATCGCAATGCCAGTTCCATAAGAGCTATTATGGTTGCTAACTGCCTTCCAAATTCGGAAAACGTAGGTGGGAATATAGAATCCAGCAAAGATAATGAAACCTCAAAGGATAATGATTTTGTAGTTGAACATGGCAATCCTGTAAGTCATCGTGATATTAATACCCTGCCCACCACCAGTAGAAATCAAGGTGACTTTGTGTTGTTTTTTTCTTTATACACTGTTTAAACACAATATTATTATCTATGAAATGGTACATGGGAAAAATAGATGTACAGGGTGCTTGTACTAATAGTAACCAGCTAATTACTCCAATGCTTTTAAAGATATCTCCATGAAGATAATACTGTGAAGGCAGATTTCTTTTTTTATTTTATAATTTTTGAGAAATTACTTGTAAGACTCCCAAAATTGTAAAATAGGTACAGTGGTCATAAAAGGTCATCAAATTCTAGTGTGTCATAAAAGCACTAGGTACATTAGGTTTTATTATTCTTCATCCAGCATAAAAAATAGGGGTTGTCCAAAAACTGACGAAAAAGTTTGACAATATATTACTTGGAGTTACTTGGTGACCAAAAAAATTCCGTATGTCCTATTTTCAGAATTATTCTAAATTTAATAGGAACAATTGCTTCAGTCAGAGCCTAAGTCATAATTTTAATTTAAAAATCTATAAAATCAGAACTAGATTGCTAATATTTTGTACAAGGATTCCCAGACTTTTTTTATTTTTGCACTTCTACATAAAATTGTGAATCCATACTCGATTGATTTTTTGCAAAAATATGTTTTTAAAATATCAAAATCGCTTGTTTTATAAACATAGTTATAGGATAGTAAAAATCACCACCAATGTTTTCCAAATGATGTGCTACAGGGCTTCATATTTAGAAAAAATAGCTATTACATGAGAATCAATTGTAACTGAAACCTTGTTAGTGTCACTCAGTATTTAACAATCATTAATTTTTAATAATTGAGTTTTTACAAAATAGAGTGTTTTAGAATTTTTCAGCTTCATAATATTAGGCGTACAACATACACTTTAAGGTTACGTTTGGCTCTTGTTTTCGACAGTAGTACCGAAGTCACTATTTTTGACAAGCTGTCACTTATTATTCTTAATTATTATTTAAGTGTGTGCCGACTAATGGCAAATAATTGGCCCACGAAACTTTAAATTTTGACTGTTAAATACACAGAATTAAACAACCATTTGTCAAATTAAAAGAAAGTTATGTTCTTGCGACAACTAAAAGGATACTTTGCTGTTTAGTCAATTTGTCAAGTTGTTTGTATCCATTATTCTTTTAAATCATTTAATAATGTGTGTTGTTCAACCACTTGAAAGTTGAATGAAAGAAAATGCCCATAGCAAAGAGCATTTAATATTGAATTATTTGTCAAATATCCAAAACAAGGTATAAGGGCTGACAAGCATATTTTTTGAAACTTTGTGGGCTAAATTTCTTTTAAATGCTTAACTTTTAGAATTGCACTGTCAATGTAACCAGAAGTGATAGCAACTTTATTATATTGGGTGGAATTTTGCTTTTATAGGTTCTGCTACAGCTATCAATTTTCTTCTAAAAGTGTACCATAATTAGTGTAATAATTATGTTTTGGCCACCAGAGGTTGCCAAATAAAAATACAAGTTGTATGTCATGTACTGAATTATTTTTGGTAAACTCTTAAAAATAGTGTCATTGCTTAACATTTCAGGAGCATGTTCATGATAAATCTTAAAAAACACCTTATATTTATACATTTACAAGTGGTTACTCATATCCAG
This sequence comes from Limonius californicus, assembly GCA_014611495.1. NCBI lineage: Eukaryota > Metazoa > Arthropoda > Insecta > Coleoptera > Elateridae > Limonius > Limonius californicus. The sequence continues at coordinate 11,868 of JABXWE010004937.1, forward strand.
TATTTGGTACAATGTCTTTGTTTAAGCACAATTATTTTTACAATTTTCAAAAAGCAGCGATTTATGTGATATTTGAAGGTATAAACATATTTATTCTGTAAGTGTAATGAAAAATCGATTATTTTGACTTAAATGACCCCTTAAACCAAACTCTAGCGATAATTTCTTTAAAGTTCCACTTTTGCACATGTTCTAAATAAAGGAGGATATTCAAAATTTCATAAAAATTATAATATATGGTCATTGGTAACTCCAATTGAAATAAATATTATATAAAAAGCTTTAATGCACGGGAAACAGTATTTGTATAATTTTCTTTTTTTCATTAATGTGGTCACTTAACATTATTTCTTTTCAAACTGTTATTGTTAGTGTTTTATTATTATTCATTCGTATTTTAGGTCAAAATAGCAAAAGACATTATTCACATCATGTTTTTGGAATAAGTTTTTTTTTTGCAAGGGATTAGTTTTATGCCTCAGAATAATAGATTATGCCATATACTATTTCAGTATGAGAATAATTAAACATAGAGATACCAAGAAATCTATTCAAATAAACTATTAAAAATAAGATTTTTTTGTGAAAATTGTCAATTGTATATGGACATCTGCTATTTTAACAATTGGCTCATTTAAATACAATTTTTTAAATCACTGTTTTCACAAGAAAATAAGTTTTTGGATTCCATCAAACACGCCCACAATTTAAATTTTTGGTTTAGAGCTCTCAGGCAACCTAAACCTGAATATTTTCACTAAACTCTATTTGTTGAGCATTGAGCTAGGACGTCAACAAACGCGCGTGTTTGACACACCCGAGCGCGCGCTGTGACGCTCAAAAACTTTACTTTCCACTCGTAATTACCGGGTTAAGTTTGTGTACTTTTTGAGCAGTGCTTATCGGTTTTCGGAGTGTTTGTATAGTGCCTGGTGCATATTTTCCTAAAATGGAGCAAGTTGTTCCAGAAACGTGTAATCGTAGGGGGCGTCCTACTACTTTAAATGAAAAACAATTAATAGTAAAATTGTCTAATTCGACGTTCGAAGGAAATCCTGAGATTTTACTGATTGACATTGTACAATTTGTTGCTAAAACAGTGGGTGTTAGTGTTGCAACAGTAAAAAGAATTTTAAAGGAGTTTCGGGTAAATAGTTTGCCATTAGTTAAACACAGCAGATAATTATTATTATATTATATTAATTGTTAATAATGAAGTGTTTATTATTCCTTTAATGCTTTTACTATTGTGTATTTATTTGTGTCTGACTGATTCATGGATTGCAGGATTTAACATGATACACCTATTTGTCAACCACGCATTGGACTGCGGATTGCTTTTACGTCAATATTTGTAATGCATATGTCTCCAAGTCCATAAAATACCTTCACTTTAAAAAATGGTTCTTTTCAGAACCACCAATTCTTCTAAAAAAGAATTCTGACGGCGCGAACGTTAATTTAGAAACGCAAGGAATATTACGTAAATACACATCCGGTAAATCAATGCACCTGTCAAGCGTTTGTGTACGTTCTAGCTCAATGCTCAACAAATAGAGTTTAGGTATTATATGCATGGTTAGAATAATTCAAAGTTACAGGAATCCTTGAAAAATACACATGAGGGGATGAACCAGCAATTTATATTCGGTATAGTAATAACTGTAGTGTGTGGTGGTAGCTCAGTTAGTAGAGCGCTCGCTTTCTGAATAAAACGTCGATTCTGGCTTGGGTTCGAAACCTAAGCAGAACTATGCAGATTTATAAAAATCTTGTCTGCAACCCACCACACACAATTTCCCAATTCGGCTTGCAACCGTGGGATCTTAATGCTAAAAACCTTCTCTGGAATTTCTGTCGTTCGGATTCGACGTTAAACTGTAGGTCCCCCGTGTTTCTACCTTAGCGCTG
>JABXWE010004938.1:0-21929 GCA_014611495.1 Limonius californicus
TATCCAACTCCAAGTTATTTGTGGCCACCTATGGGGTGTCATCCTTCGCATGTGTCCATACCATTTCATCTTCTCTTCGATTTCTTCTCCGTTTTTTCATCTCCGTATGTCTCTATATATATATATATATATATATATATATATATATATATAGCTGTAAAATTGGCATTGTTAAATAAACAAATGTGATTCATGCAAACTGTTCCTATAATGTTGCAGCATCAAATAGTATCGACTTTTCAAGCTATAATATGTTTAGATTCTTTCTTAACCCACGTTTTGTAACATTTTAGATGTTCTAACAATTTTTAGAATTAATAGTTTCACGAATTTTCAATTATCTAAATTTACCTTAGTTTATCTCAATCTACAGCAGGTTTATATTTCTGCATAATCTTAAGATACAGCCTATATGCACTTCAGTTACTTAAATTGATGGCAAGTTTCAGCCGCATTATAGTGTACAATGATTGCTCAAACTAATTACAATATCACCCACATAACCACTCAAAGCAAGATAAAACAAAATCAGAAGTATTTACTTTTACTGCATCGTGGATTGCAGACATCGAGATGAATATTTCATGGTTTGTTAGGTGCAAATTCCAAAAGTTTACGAGTCTAAGTGATATTCATTACCAAGCTGCTGCTGCTAATAACCCAAATTAACGGGAAGAAGAGACCATGGAAAATAAACACCGAAGCTCATTATGAAAACAACTTTTTAATTATTCCCCGCAATTAATTTAGCGGTTGTCTTTGAACAATAAGCCATCCACCGACCTAAATCCTTAAGGTTCTTTGCGAAATTGCTGTGCCTACATATTAAATGTGGGCAGCGTAAACGAAAGATGCGTTAGGAACACCAGCGTAATGTGTTTGAGTTTCCTGGAGGATCAACGGAAGCGAACACTGTCTTTTTATAGATACCCGACTTACAGAAGGCGCCGAATAAGATGGTCTTTTATTTGTTCAAACAACTATGCGACAATGTGTGCGTTTGGAAGTTTTTATGGCTGGAAATATGCTTTAACGCATTTATTCACTTCTTGATGGGGAAAGACCGATAACATCCTGTAAATAGCATTTCGTAAAATTACAACAATTTCTAAGTAGAAGAATATTTGAAATTAAACATGTCTGTTTCATAGTGCTTAATTCGTAAATGGCGTTTGCCTAGCACGTATGACTTAATTTAAATTACGTTTTGTGATGTATAAAATAATAGTATTGATTAGTTAGTTCAAAGATAGATTTAAACTCCAAAATTATTATTAAATATATCAGGTTTGACAAGAAGTCCTCGAATGTACCCTAAAAAATAAAAGCAAAATTTAACTTTCCTCGAACTGATGTGCTCTTTAGATGCGGTTCAATTGGTCCTTGATTGCGCTCTTAAAATATACAACAAAGCGGTGTTCTTCAAACTTTAAGTAGATATTCGCAATTCGCAAAAAGATATATAGGAAGTTGTAACATTTTATAAAAATATGCTTTTTATTACTCTTTATGTAATCAGGCAACTACTCCCTCAACGTTTCTGTTACCCCAAACACCGCCTTAGTAGAAGCCACACTTACACATGCATAGCATACGTGTGTATATATTTCGATAGCCATAAGAAAATAAAGTTCATACTGTACAAATTTCTTACTGAAACATTGGACGCGTCAGTTTTGCATAACCACGGCGGTCACATCACTATATCTGAGTCGAACGCGATAAACATTTACATGATTAGTTAGCAGTTGTACACCACTGGAAAGTATATAACCTCTACTTCATACAGCTTATTCATTCAGTAATAAAATTATCACAGCTGCTGAAATATCTAAAAATATTAATTTAAATTAAACTGAAAAGCACAGTAGTCGCGTTCATAACAATAAGGATTTCATTGTTATGCTATTTCCGCCAATAAAGATATATTCACCATTAGGGCATTCTATAATTTCATAGTGGTTGAATGATTTTGCAGAAAATTTGTCAACATAAAGATACTAGCGTGTTTACAATAAATACAAACACACAGACAGGCAACTTGATGAAACCAGTTGCAACTCTTCTTATGAAAATTGAATATAATGTTAAAGACAAAATATAATGCTAATTAATATATTTTCCTGTGTATTAAATTATATGTGTATTACATACATAGATTTAAACAAACTAAAATAAAGCATAAATCATAGCAAATAAAACCAATGTTTGTGCGAATACCATTTTGTGGGCACTGACACAAATTTAAAAATACAGTTTTCATGTTCGTGCATTTAGATTTAGACGTGTACATGTGTTAAAAAATTCAATTTCCATTTAACTAAAAATTCGATATCGGAAAATATAATTAGTTGCCTAATTGCAACTTAAACTTTCGGCAGGTAATAATTTCGTCTGTAAAATAATTTCCTGTTTAAATTCAAAATTTCATTTTAATATCAAGATTTCGCTATCAAAGGAAATGAAAAGATGAAAAAAGATTTCGGCTTTAATCGTATAAGTTTGAATTTCAGGTTTAAATGTAATTACTTTTTTATAACTCTTAAAAAAGGGTATTTACTATATAAATATACATTTGTGATCTACTTGCTACACTTGTTCCAATGCAAAACGTAATACACTTAGCTTCATTTTTTAAGAAAAGCCTTAGCCCCTACATACAGACATCCATTATGAGTTTCAGAAGATATTTTACATCTCGAACCAAGTTCGCCATTATTTCTTAAAAGAAGTTGCCGTATACCACGTGAAGCGTAGCCTACGGGTTCATCCAGTATTATTTAATTATCTACCTACGCCATTTTACCTGACATTTTTAAATGACAATTTCCTAAACTTTCTTTCATTTTACATTTTTCGTCTTATTTTTAGTAAAAGCCCAAGCAGGACGGTCAAAGTAACTAGAATGATTGATTCAGATGTCAGTTTCTGAGTCATTACTTCCGGTTCTTGAAAGTGTTTGTTTTTGTGGCTTATTTGAAATATCCATTATGAAGACATATAAATGCTTCTGGTTTCGATAAATCTTTTCCTATTTAGCATAAATTTAACCGGAGTTTCCAGGTCCTCGTATGAATTATTTATGGGGACCTAAACTACTAACGATATACTAGAATTCTTTTTGTCTGTGCTCCGCATAATCGATGGAAATTCAATAGAATGTGGGATTACTTCCTATATGTAGTGCATAGCGCTTTTCCGGATTTACTTACCTTTTTTGCCGAAGGTAGTAGATTTCCCGGTTGTACGTTTCCCTGTTGCAAGAGGAAACTATCCTTTCTCGATTTGTACCGTCAGTTTCACATCACATTACGTGAATGAACTACTTTTAAATGCTTCCGCTTGAAGTAATTGGTAAGGCAGCCCAACTTTTTATTGGTTAGATCTTCTTGAAATATTACAGGCATTAGGAATTTTTCTTTAACCCTGAAGTACTCCCACAATAGGTCATCAAATTCAAATATGACTTTACACGAAAAAACAGACACGAATTTCAAACTACATCTACTAAAAATATCAGAAACTAGTTAGAAATGACATGAATTAATGAGCCGTGTCAGTTCAAACCGAACATGAAAAATCTGAACCTAATTAGAGCCAGACATTTTTTGGAAGCCGTAAAAATTTATTTCTAGCTGCCTACGCAAAACTCAGGTAAATATCAGGTTTCCCAAATGTTTAGACTTGGAGTATCTAAACATGGATGAAAATATTAAAAAGTCTATGACTGCGTATGAAAATTTTACAGACAATTTCAAGTGGCGTGAGGCTTTAAATAAGAGCACTTGCGTTTTAATTAATTTACATTTTCGTTATTTTCAAGAGAGCAACTTGAAAGTACGCGAATTTAATTGATGCTACTCCAGCATTGCGTTTAGGAATAAAGCTTTCACAGCTTTCGAAAATGTAAATAAGATGCTAAGATCGTCCATATTTTTGAATTCCCAAGAAAGCCAGTGCGGGTGGTCCAGTGGGATGAATAATAGCTAATTGGGATCGAGGGAACCGAAGTTCGATGAGAAAAATAACTCCTCGTAATCTGCTTGGTAAAGATCTACTGCTTGACATTAGCATTTAGTCTTAGCAGCAGAAATAGATGAAAGATAAGAAATATTAGTCATAGTCACAATTTAGACCCGAAATAAATTAAACTACAAAGTGGTAATTAATGATAGCAGATGTATTTATGTTTGCGCAACACAACAGGAAAAGGTTCTGTCGAAAATTGGGTTAAATAAATGCAAAGCATGAATTACCCCATAATAATAAAACTGGGCGGCTTTTGCAACGGTCGCTGCATTTTGTGTATGCAAAAGATTATAGCAGTCACGCAAAGCTCAAAATTTACGTGAGATTAGAGCAGCGGGGCGTATTATTTATTTCAAACATTTAACCCACCTATTCAAGCTATAGTGCACAGTAACGGGACGTTCACTGGTAAGTAATTTTTGTTTTTAAAGAATATGGAATTTACTTAAAAACAGGTACTGATTTTTTGTGATAATATACTTAAGGGTTTTACTACTAGATTTTAAATAATACTAATAAAAAATATTTCTTACATAATTATTATTATCTAGCCCAGTCGACAATTCGACAACACAAATCAACTATTAAAGAACTCATTTCTACACCACCATAAGGTAGAGTTAACGGCGCATTTTTTTATGTATAATCTCTATAGTGCTTTAGCTCTCTGTTCAGAGAGAGAGAGAGAGAGAGAGAGAGAGATCCCCAATAGGCCTGATCCACAGCTGAATAAAGTAGTTATCAACCTTTTCAACCCCTACACACAAATTACTTATGAACAAAAATAAGAAAAATAACGGGCAGAAACAAATCAGAAGTAAAATTTTCTGTAAATTAATGGAACTGTTCAAAAGAACCATCACCAACAGTATATATTATGCATTACATATACACTCTGCACAACTCACTGCAATTGAACTGTGTACAGTTTTTGCTCGTGTTCAATATATGAACACCGTGTACAAAGACATAGATATTGACGACGACGAGGTCCCACAGTACATATATTTAGGACAAGCAATAACAATACGCAAAGAAGTTGAAGCTAAGGAAGTTGCAAGAAGGGTCAAATTAGGCTAGGCCTAAATCAGAACTACCTCAGCGTCTTAAAACTAGAGTATGTGAAGAATGTTTGTTACCAATTACCACCTATGCTTCCGAAACGTGGTCACTAGCAAAGGGACGAATGAAGATATTACTAGCAAGTCAGAGAGCTATAGAAAAAGCTATACTGCATATAACACTGCGTGACAGAATGACAAACCAGTGAATTAGAAATTCTACAAAAGTAACCGACGCTGCTTCCAGAATTGCAAGAGTACAATGGAGATGGGCGAAACACATTTCACGATGTCGGGATGGAAGATGGCCTGGGAAGATAATGGACTGGAGACCACGCACAGGAAAAAGAAGTATCGGCCGACCTAAGACACGATGGTCCGATGATATTTCCAGAACAACAGGGAAAGACTGGAAGAGAAAAGCACAAGACAGACTAAAATGGAAACTACTAGGAGAGACCTTCGTCCCGCAGTGGACCGATATAGGTTGAAGAGATTGCTTGTGTTCGTTTAAAGTTGCAGGCGCTTGGTTGATACGATTTGTTAAACCATCCACATTGTTCACTGGTGTTCAGTGGAACATTTTCCGATAATATTTCAAACGCTGCATTTAGAAAATATAGGAAATTTTCATCAAGACAATTTGGCAGAATGAAAGGACCAATTAAATAATTATTTACCATACCTGGCCAAACATTAACACCGTGTCGATATTGGTAACTTCGAACATTAGTTGCATGAGGGTTCTCATCTGCCCACATATGATTATTATAAGTATTGTAAATCCCATCCTGCTTCAATGTCGCCTCATCTCTCCACAAAGTATTGCCAATAAAATTTTAATTTTCCTGATCTCGATTCTCGTGTATTATAATTCTGTAGTAATAACTGTTTTCGAAAAGGATACAGGTTGTTATTCTGTGATATTCTGTGTACTATCGACTTTGAAATGTAAACAATCCACGTAGGATCCTATTCAATTAAATCTGACACATTTTGTTCAATATTGAGCTGTCTTACCATAACTGGACGACTACCACTACCTCTTCTTAGACCAACACTTTCTCTCTTTCGTAGTCGTTCATCAGTTCGTTTAATAACTGTGTGGTTTGGATGTTTCTATTTGGATAGCGTTCTGCATATAGCCTTGCCGCTGCATTACAATTACCAACCTCTCCAAGAATCGAAATCATGTCAGTGTACTCAGCAAATGTGTATTCCATGAATGCAACTGAAACGAAATTTACAAAAAAACTAGCAGAAAAATGTGTTTGGCATCAGTAAAATACGGCAAAGCAGTGTCAAACTAAATAGAAATTGTCAGGCCTGCTTAGATTTGCTTTGATGCCATATCTAAATCTCGTGTTTTCAACACAATCTTTGGATCAAAAATCTTCAAGTTCAACTTGCAGAAATAAGTTTATTGTAAATTTTTTAAGTTCATTACTTTCATCATACTTTCAAAGACAATATCTATTAATTTAGCTTTGTTGTTAAAGATACACAGCATTCGAATTTCAAACGTCAAGAACCTCGTGTGTAGAAACTAGCTTGCGAAAAATAAATATTTTAATTGATTTGTGTTTAGTATGCACTGCTGAACAACGCCATGAGGCATATTATTTCAACTTATGAGACAATTTGCATACGGTTGCTACTTTATACGCCACTATAATCCCGTACCTTGCATGTATAGCGTTTCCTATAATTTGTGTTAGCTGAGTCTTTCGTTTCAAGATTTATGTTTTCTACTTCTCAGTATCTCTCACTTTTTTCTTATAATCGCTATTACTACTAGCTTTACTATACTCTTATATTAGTCTACATTTTATTACCATTATTTTTAGTTCTTTCACTTTACGTGTTCGCAAATATTATAAGCATATTACTGTGCTCAATTCGTTTTCTGCTCTCTGCTGTTTCCTAATTTGCTTTACGTCCTGATTAAAAGCTGAAATCCACTACGTGTGCAATCAAGTTTTACTACTGTTGTCTGCAATTTAACAGATACCATATTTCGTTGTGAATATATGTAGTTTATATCTCTCTGTTCAGTCTTGGATAATGCTGTTGTTAATTTCTTAATTTATTCTTTCGGATATTACCTCCCGTTTCATCAACTACCTGGCCAACTTTTCTTTAATACACAACCTACACCGGCTCTTAGTCTCTCAATTTCAGCAGGGATTTCCTCATTAGGAGGTGTTATGATTTCATGATTAATACCTGTAGATCAATATTTGACAATTTCCGTAATAAAACGTTTCCTTTCCTTTCGATAGCTCCTTGCTTCCATACTCCCATTAATATTTTTCCCTTTCACTCAGTTTGCTGTTCATACGCTTCCAAAGCCTGTTTTTAAATATATCGACCCTAAGAATTATCTATTGATCATTTTCTTTTGTTGCACAGTAGCTCCCTTCATACTTAAACCTCTTTTCTGAATCTTCTCCGTTGACAGACACCGCCGCGAGCTGCAGCTCTCTCAATCGATATTATACTCTGAGAGTCGATACGGCAATCGAACTGGGTTAATATATACTACGCTTGGACGGAGTTCGAACACTTTTAAGGTCTACTAGATTGTAGCAGCAAACTTTCAATTTTTAAATGGAAGCCCATGGTAATTATGAATCATTTTATAGTGGTATTTAAAGAAGTAATTTTACTATCACCAACAAATAGATAATCAAGTAGCTACTTTAAGATCTCTCTGTTGTCGCTAATTTTGCAGTTAGTAGACTACGAAAAGGACCATGAAAAGGGGACATGCAAGAACAAGATCAAAGCTGCAATGTATACCTCAGATAGTGAACGGCATACAGTGTCTATAGCTATATTGTATTGAAAAGATTAATTACAAGGACACACACAGGCCAACCAATTAAGAGGATTGATTACTAAGGAGGAAGAAGAGAATGACCATGAGGAGGAAGAGAAACAGGTGATGGTTTTGGAGGAGGAAGAGGTGGTTGTTTTGGAGGAGGAAGAGGTGATGGTTTTGGAGGAGAAAGAGGAGGTGGTTTTGGAGGAGGAAGAGGTGGTGGTTTTGGAGGAGGAAGAAGTGATGGTTTTGGAGGAGAAAGAGGAGGTGGTTTTGGAGGAGGAAGAGGTGGTGGTTTTGGAGGAGGAAGAGATGGTGGTGGTGGAGGAAGACGAGGAGAAGGGAAGATGATGGAGAGAATGATGAAGAGACGGAGGGCGAAGGGGGAGGAGGAGGAAGATGAAAATTAACAACCATTGATAACTGTCAACTCCTCTTTGTTAGATTAGATTTTGACAGTTTAATCTTACGGTAATGTTAGTATGTTAAACTTTATTTCTTTTTGGTGCTTAACCGTTGAATATAGTTCAATCAGCGCTTTCCATACTATTTTAAAATGCTTTGACTGCAATTACATATTAGCAGACAATCCCAGCCCTTTTTACAAGTTTGTAGCACATAGAAAATCCAATTTCTCATCACACCAATTATCACTTATACAGAAATTTCACACTGCATTACATGATGCTGGGTGATTGGTAACGCGATCATCCAAACGCATTTCAATTATCCGACCTCAACTCCATGAATTTGTGGTCGAAATCGCTAGACCGCTGGGTCTTCCCTAAATCGCTTTTTGAAGTTAGCGCGCGATTGAACAAACGACCCCCTTTAATTAATTCCTACACCTTTTTTATTGACACTAAACACGCATGTGTTTATTCAGCATTGAATTGGAAATAAAATCTTCCGCACGAACGGTTGAATTTGCTTCGTATCGATAACAAACCTTGTTTGATACTAAATTTAGAAGAAATTTGATTACTGCCCTAGTTGTGAAAATCGCAAACGGGTTATTAGTACATTTACGTTTTCCATTACATTTTAATGTAAATTAATTGTTATTTTTGTACAACTGAAGTGGGATTCTACACAAATAAATATAAATACTGACATAATGCGAATTATTGATACATTTTCCATTGCTGTTAAATGGATTGTTTTAAATTAATTAAATTGATTTTTGAACAAATACAGTGAGGTAATATTGACAATTAATTAGGTACTGAAAATCGACCAATTAAAAACAGTAAAAGTAGTTTGTGTAAAGCTCATATAAATTATAGTAGAAATAAAATCATCAAAAACACAATAAAACGAAATTGTTACAATATTTCTTTAGAAAAACATATTTCCCGGAATAAAATATTTCATATGTCCTGACAAATTGCGATGATTTTCATAAAAAGGGCGAACTGTGCTATAAAAATAAAACATTTTATCTTTCAAAAAGCACGATTGAGGAAATTCTTATCGGTTACATCACGAGAATGAAATGTTTTGCCGGATATTTCTTTAATACATACATAACTAGATTGGACACAAATTCAAACGCCGTAATGGAGTGCTGGGCAAATAGGAAGACTGCGGAATGCTGTCCTAGATGGAGCTCGTAAAACACGAACCCTGTTAATATTCATGTGTAGCGAAACTCAGATTTAATCCGGCGACGTCGGATTTTGCCCCTAGTTTGCGATTTTGCAGAGTGTTGTATTTTAGATCATTGTTTTCTGGTGCAATTACGCCCGAGTTAAGCACTTAACGTCTACAACTTTTTACCTTGCAAAATCCCCTGCGTATTAATTCATTCAAGTGCCCCGCTGTTCGTCCAAATTTGCCTTGAGTTCACCAAATAACTAAAAATCTAAATGCAAACAGCTTTTCAGTAAAATAAATTAATATAGCGGGGCTTAGTGGCAAATAAAGTACAAAGAACATCAAGAACACTTCCCCTACGCTACACTTTGCTGGGAGTAACACAACGTACTTCTTTATTTTTCGGAGTGCCTCCTGAAACCCTCTTCAGCCCACTTTGAAGATAACACGGGAAATTCGACCTTTTTCAGGTGCCTAGAATTGCGTTGTCGCTACGAACTTGCATACAAATTTATTATGATATTAATTAAATCTACCATTAACATACAAAAAAATATATGGGATAACTTATCACATTTATGAATGAGCTGACTAAGAAACTGACATGTAATACGCGTCGGCCACCATTTAAACTCAATTATTTCAGTTTAAAGATGAATTTCTTCTATCGATTTAGCCTTTATCCAATCAACCGATAGATCAACACTTTGAAATACTAATATTAAACTGCTAATAAGCATCGGTATGTTCTAAGTTAACAAACATATTAATTCCGCATATGAAGACGTGTCTCAGAATTGGCAATCGTTTATCAACTAAAGACAACTACACTATTATAGCAATACTAGAAAAAACTAGTAAATACAAAAACTTCTAGGTGAACTGCCAAATCACAGAAAATATTGCCGCTTAACACATTAATCTGTAACTGGATTGAAAATCAAACTGAAACACATCCCAATTGCTTAATTGAAGTATTACCTACGAAAAATTCGAAAACTCATACATCAATTTCTGATAAAGTCAACTGACATAACAATCCACGAGTTAACAAAACAAAATATTTAAAAAATAGAAGATATGTGAAGAATGACAGAACATATTTAAGTCAATTAAAAAATTTAACAATTAGTAGAAAAATTATACTATAAATCAATCAGTTAATAGAAAAAAACTCAGAAGCTAATAGAACCATTCTCAGTTAAAGGTAATATTGATAATCTTTAGACAATATAGACAGCATTACAACTTAACAGATTGATGTGTTCATCGATAGATTCATTTCAGATAGCAATCTAACTCTCGAAAGAAATACTTAGCAACTATTCTGAAATGATATGCTAATTAACAGCACATTTTGTTAGTTAATACAATAATTTACAAAATGCTAGACAGATAATTCTCAATTATCACAAAGTTTATCGACAGATTATACTGATATTTGATAGAAAGTAGTAATCTATAAAATAATCTAAAACAATGTTATTTGACACACAGGTCTGTCAGTTAGTAACACAACATACAGTTGACATAAACATCTGTCAGTTAACAAAGCAACGTATTCTTAAATAAACAGAAACAGTTGTCAGTTAATAAATAGAAGCGTTCGTCAACAGAATAATTTGTCAATTTACAGAAAGTTGTAATTCACAAAACAATTTAAGAAAAAGCTTTATCTGACTCACAGTTCTGTTAGTATCTGTCGACGAACACATCTGCTAACAGAGAAGCGTATCCATACATTAATAGAACCAGTCCAATAACATATAAAGCGTCAGCAGAATAATTTGTTAGTATACAGAAAGTGGTAATTTTCAAAATAATATTAAAAAATTGTTACCTGACATACAGCCCTGGCAGTTAGTAGCACAACGTACCTGTTGACAGAAAAATCGGTAAGTTAACATAAAAATGTATCCTTAAATTAAAAGAAACAGTTAACATCAATTAATAGATAAAGTGTTCGTCGACAGATTAATTTGTCAATATACAAAAAGTTGTAATTCACAAACAATGTTAGAAAAATTTTACTTGGCACACAGCTCTGCCGGTAGTATCACAACATATAAACATCTGCCAGTTACCGAAACACGTATCCATAAGTTGACAGAAACAATAGTCAATTAACAAATAAAGTGTTCGTAAACGGATTAATTTTTCAATACATAGAAAGTTGTAAACAGAATAACTGCTACTTGCCACGCATTTCTTTCAGTTACTAGTACAACGTAGCTGTTAATAGCAACATCTAACAATTAACAGAAAAAATTATCCATAAATTAACAATTGTCACTTAACAGATAAAGTGTTCGTCGACAGATCAATTTGTGAAGTTTGAAATTTGAAAGTTGTAAGTCACAAAATAATTTAAGAAAAAAGTGTAACTTGATACACAGCTCTGCCAGTTAGTAACACAAAGTATCTGTTGACAGAAACATCTTCCAATTGAACATCTATAAATTAGCAGAATCAGAAACAGTTATCAATTAACAGATAAAGTGTTCCTCGATAGATTAATTTAATATTTTACACAAAGTTATACCTCAGAAAAAAGACGACACAATACTCTGGAAGTTGATAGAAAAATGTATCTGCAGACAGAAAAATCTGCCAAGGAACAGAAAAAATCTATTTAAAACAGAAAAATCGGCTGTACGAAATATGAAATGTGTCTACAAATTAACAAAAAAATATCGTCATAATCGTCTAACAGTTAATAGAAAATGTATCTACAGATGAAAAAATACGCCAATGAACAGAAAAAATGCATTTAGAAACAGAAAAATGTGTCCTACGAAATACGAAATGCGTCTACAAATTAACAGAAAAATGTCCCCATAATACTCTAACAGTTAATGGAAAATGTATTTACAGATGAAAAAATATGCCAATGAACAGAAAAAATGTATTTATAAACAGTAAAAATGTATTTAGACACAGAAAAATTTGCCATACGAAATATGAAATACGTGTCTACAAATTAACAGAAAAATATCGTCATAATAGTCTAATAGTTAATAGAAAAGTGTATCTATAGATGAAAAAAATGCCAATGAACTGAAAAAATGCATTTAGAAACAGTAAAATTTGTCCTACGAAATACGAAATGCGTCTACAAGTTAACAGAAAAATGTCGCCATAATAGTATAATAGTTAATAAAAAATTTAAATATAGATGAAAAAATCTGCCAATGAACAGAAAAAGAATGCATTTAGGAACAGAAAAATTTACCCTACGAAATATGAAATGCGTCTATAAATTAACGAACGAACGAACAGAAAAAATACATCTAGAAACAGAAAAATTTTCCCTACGAAATGCGAAATACGCGTCTACACATTAACAGAAAAATATCGTCATAATAGTCTAACAGTTAATAGAAAAATGTATCTATAAATGAAAAAAATATGCCAATGAACAGAAAAAATACATTTTGAAACAGAAAAATTTCCCATACGAAATACGTGTCTACAAATTACCGGAAAAATGTCGTCATAATAGTCCAACAGTTAATAGAAAAATGCATCTATAGATGAAAAAATGTATGTCTACAAATTAACAGAAAAATGTCGCCATAATAGTCTAAACCGTTAATAGAAAATTGTATCTATATATATGAAAAATATTACAATGAACATAAAAAATGCATATAGAAACAGAAAAATTTGCTGTACGAAATACGTGTCTACAAATTACCGGAAAAATGTCGTCATAATAGTCCAACAGTTAATAGAAAAATGCATCTATAGATGAAAAAATGTGTGTCTACAAATTAACAGAAAAATGTCGCCATAATAGTCTAACCGTTAATAGAAAATTGTATCTATAGATGAAAAATACGACAATGAACAGAAAAAATGCATATAGAAACAGAAAAATTTGCTGTACGAAATACGAAATACATGTCATCAAATTCACAGAAAAATTTCGACTCAAAACTCAGACAGTTAATAGAAAAATGTATCGGTAGATTAAAAAACTCTGTCAACGGACAGAAACAATTTAATTAAAAACAGAAAGATCTGCCGTAAGAAATACGTGTCTACAAATTAACAGAAAAATGTCGACATAATACTCTGGCAGTTAATAGAAAAATGTATTTATATGTGAAAAAAGATGCCAATGAACAAAAAAAATGCATGTAAAAACAAAAAAATTTGCCGAACGAAATACGTGTCTACAAATTGACGGAAAAATGTCGACATAATACTCGGACAGTTAATAGAAAAATGTATCTCTTCATGAAAAAAGATGCCAATGAACAGAATAAATGCATGTAAACCAAAAAAATTTGCCGTACGAAATACGTGTCTACAAATTAACGGAAAAATGTCGACATAATACTCTGACAGTTAATAGAAAAATGTATCTCTGCATGAGAAAGATGCCAATGAACAGAAAAAATTCATGTAAAAACAAAAAAATTTGCCGAACGAAATACGTGTCTACAAATTGACGGAAAAATGTCGACATAATACTCGGACAGTTAATAGAAAAATGTATTTCTTCATGAAAAAAGATGCCAATGAAAAAAAAATGCATGTAAACCAAAAAAATTTGCCATACGAAATACGTGTCTACAAATTAACGGAAAATGTCGACATAATACTCGGACAGTTAATAGAAAAATGTATCTACAGATAAAAAATCTGCAAATGAATAGGAAAACATTTTTCACCGTACGAAATACGAAATACGTGTCTGTCAACATAATACTCGGACAGTTAATAGAAAAATGTATCTACAAATAAAAATCTGCAAATGAATAGGAAAAAAAAATCAATAATAATTGCCTCTTGACAGAGAAATGTGAAGTCGTATACCTAAAAGTATGAGAACACAGTATAAAGCATGTAAATCTATTCTCCCAAATACCTAAATAAATGTTTCTATTTAATTGCAAAGCTTATCAAACGAGTTTGTTACTTTAGCAAATGCACTACTTTCTGATCCGTACACCATCATTAACATAACATAAAATCCTACACAATTCAACGCGTAAACGCAATTACAACGGCTCAAACGCCCATAAAAAGAATTATCTTCATTATTAAACAAGATTAAGATTATTTCTACACTTCTTAATTAACGGTAATCACAACGAGTTTAATATAAATGTATATTAGCAACTTTATATAAGGATGTAACAGCATTCTTACAGTTGAAGTTTGAATTGAATCTCTCCGTGTGGGTCTGACTGCAGCCCACGATGGAAGCCCAAATCCGTCATATATTCTATTTATAAAAATTGTGCTTTCGAAATAGAAGTTCCGTTAAACGATTTGCACAAAACGGTACTTCTTAGCAAGTACGTGGAAGGTGAAATTTAAACGTAATTACAAAAACTGAAAGTAGAGAGTCGGAACGTGTTTCGACCTTTAGGGTTTCATCCATGAAGTCAACGATTTCCTTTTCTATAAACTTTAAAGTTCAGTAACGCTTGAACTTCTCCACTTAATTGCGAAGTTAATAATAACATTTTCTTTGCATTTTCAAGAGGACTCAACGCACTTTAACCCCCAGAGCGTTACAGCAGCGTAATAACTTATATACCGTAGAGAACTAAGCAGAGCTGGAGTCATCGATCAAAGCCTAAATGGCCCAACATGGATGAATGAGACGGGACTACCAACTACTATTACTACGTGGTGCGAGCAGTGACCTACATATCCTAAATTTTCACGTTAAATAGGATTCTGGATGCGAAGTTGTGCTTTTCGATTCGGCTGAATGGAAGGGGTGTCTAAAGCGGATAGTTTAGGGTGATTCTGTTCTTCGACCGTGTTTTTGTCAGTTTCAAACTATTAAGCCTACCCTACTGTATCTGATGTCAAGCTGGGATGATCGCAACTTCCCGCTTATGATGTACTGGATAAAGTTACACGATAAATTTCAGAGACCCTTTGCGTATCTGATACTAATATCACTAACCCCGAAATAAGGAGAAGTGTAAAGCATACACTGATAAACAGAAAATATTAAGAACATACATCCTGGCCACAATAAAAAATAGAATAAAAGAGAAACACAATGGAAATAAAGAAACCTAAAGAATGGAAAAAGGAAAAAAGAAAGTGAAAGAAGAGTACGAGATAATAATAAATTCGAAAAGAAAAATAGCAGGGGTAATGATGTGGGGGCAATCAAATTTAGAATAATAGGGAAATAGGGTGAAAATTATTGCTGGATAAAACACAAGGCAAGAGCAAAATTAATTAACAGAGGGAGAGAAACGATCAGGTAAGACAAGAAAGTGGAAGAAGAATATGAGAGAATAAATTGGAAAAAAAGAGAAAAAATAATGGTATGAAAGCGACCGAGAATAGAATGGTAGGGAAATAAAATGAAAAGCATTGCCGGGAAAAACAAAAGGGAAAAGAAAAATGAATAGAGAGAGTAAAGGTAGAAATTATTAGAAAGTGGAATGAGTGAACTAGTAGCAAAAACGTTAAGAAAAGAAGGGATAGTAAATAATTGAGGCACAACTTAAAGAAAAGTGGCAAGAGCAATCGACCTATAACTTCCAAAAATAGAGAACAGCAAAAACATTTATGAATAAGCGAACCATAGTAATAATGAAACGAATAGAAAGAAGAGCTAAGGACCGTAGAAAGGTGCGTAGAGAATAATTGATGGTAAAAAAGAAACAGAAATAGTGAAAACGAGTAGTAGATAAATGGGAAGCTAGGAAACAATTACTACTATAAATGGCAATTCAAACAAGGAAGTGGAAAGAAGCAGGCGAAAAAATGAAAGAAGATAAATTAATAGAATGACATAAATCAAAAAGGAAAATGCCATAAAATGTGGAGTTGTGGGAAAATAGGAACACTAATTACAAGAAAAGGAAAATAGAAATCATATGAAAAAAACATGAAGTACCTACACTCCGAACTGCATAAGAAATGCAATAAAATTCCTACATTGACGCAGTAGTAAGGAAAGGAGAAACAGCTTGGAGTAGAAGAGCAGCGAGCATAAGTAAAAGAGGAGGAAACCCCAAGAAAAAATAAGAAACAGACAATATTAGATATAGGGAGTAGAAGAACGTAAGCCGATAGAAGGACATAAAGAAGACATAAAAACGTTTAATGCAAGAAATTATAGATGAAAGAGAGAAAATGGATAGAAATAGTAACTAAAAAAATACAAAAAGAATGGATATGGGAAGATAGAAAACAACAATAGCGGTGTGTGGAAAGAAATAATAGGCTCAAAAGGAAATGGGGGGAGACACAAACGATTAAACAGGAACAGAAAAACAGAAGAATAGAAGGGCGGTAAATTGTCGGCAAAGTGAGGTGTAAAGACAAGGATATAATAAAAATATATTCTAGGAATCGGGAAGGAAACTAAAAAGTACTTATGGTGAAGGAGTTGGAAACATTAAAGGAAGAAGTAGAAAAAACGCATAGAAGTTAAAGTAATAGGGAACTGAATTATACTACGAAAGTGGATACAGGAAAAATAGTTACAAACAGAGAGCAGAAGAACTGGAAATGGTAGGAGAAAATCTGCTAGTGGCTGAAGAAAAATAAGGCATTATAGAGAAAACGGGGGGGGGGGCGATGCAAATATGTGCTAGAAAATAAGAAACAGAAAAGAGATTGGAGAAAATAGTACTAGTGTAGAAGTGGAAACTACTGAAATTAAAAATAAGTAGACGGAAAAGAAAATTAGGATGACAAAAATTGTAGAAATAAGAGGGTAGCAAAAGAATAAGAGTTGCAAATATATGGAAGGAAAATAGAGAACAAAAAAAGATTGGAGATAGTAGAAAGTAAATGTACTTCAACATCGGATAGAAATAAAAGGAAGGAAAAGAGGAGACAGACGGCGATGCTAAACAATATGAGAATTGAAATTTATGCAAAATTGGAAAGAAATGAAAAAAGGCAACGAGAAAGTAGAAGACAGAGTACAAGGCAAACAGGGGAGGAATATATATACTAGAAAAGTGAAAATGGATACAGGAAAACAAAACGTGAAAACTAATGGTAAAAAATGAGGAATAGAAAGCAGCTTGGATATGGAATCATATGAAAATTATAGAAAGAACATTTTCAACTGGCCTTCCTTACAAAGTTATTCAAACAACTAACAATACACTTTTGAATCGAAAAATTAAAGAGCGTCACTTGTTTGTTGTCCAACAACTGTAGTGAGAATGTCAATCGGACACTAAAATTTCCATATATTTTTACTTTAGTACCCAAGAGGAGTAGCGCAACTTTCGGGACATCCTATAAACTGTAGCTAACATTTATATGGTTCTATAACTACTAAACAATTTACACAAGATAATTTAAAATTTACGTCATCAACTCCCACAAATAGCAATGCGTGGACATATCGCTTTAATCAAATCTGTAATAGAATCGGACATTTCACAACCAGACGGCGTGTGATTATGACAGCTCATTACTCATTTATATACCGTTAATTTTGACTGATGTAATCGACTCCTATGAAAATAGCATAGACATGCTAATCACCAGGAAACTGCACCGCACCCCGGAACGCCTTTTCGGGTTGCTGAAACCGCCCTCGGAAAGAAGCGCGCGTGAGGTCGCAAGGATGTTGCTCCTTAGAGTTTCTGAAGAATATGGAATGTACAGAAGAAGGCTAAGGGTGCAGTCATCGGCGCGGTGAAACGAATACAATGGTGTCAGATACCCTTCAACCTTAACGCACGTGTTGGCAGCCTTGTGTTACATCCTGCAAGGGGTAGTCAAGGGTGCGTTTATGAAATTTCAGGCTTTAGAAACGCTGACAAACGCCTGGTATAAGTAGTTCGAGTCGCGATCCTTATGCTCCTTTATTGTTATTATTATTTGTTTCGCTACATATCCCCCCGTTCTTGGGTGTTCTGCATATGGCGATACCATCTAATTTAACTGACACAAAAGCGAACAAGAAAACGTGCACACAGTCTCAACGGGATTAATTACATACGCTCTTCCCGGGCGATCTCCGTTTAAATGCTGAATTGAAAACCTGTTACTGTTAGAGTTAACGAAATCGGTTTAAGGATACACCTAAACTGTGATGAAGTGCAAGTTATACAGGGTCCCGTTAACACTGTTACCGATAACTATCTTGATAACTTATAATCCCATCTTAGGGATGTGCAAAGTACGTACCCTTTAGGGAGAATCGGGAAACTCCCCGAGTATATAAACTCTAATGTTACGTACGTGTACAGCCTGAAACATCCCTTAAAGACACTAACAACTTGGATACTGAATGGTAGTGTACCATTTGCCGGAATGCGAGGGTCATTCCAAATCTCTGTTCCGCTTTTCCTTGTGGACACACATAACTGGCAACAAATTAAACTTAGAGCATTTCTACGCTCTTGCAGCATGCTAAAATGTCATTTTTATTAAAAACCCTTCAGTGTAATGCTTCTATACAATGTAGTCAAAACCGTAAATTTTCAAAAGAAGAACCACAAGCTACCATCAAATTTCTTCCAAAACCCGATACAAGATTATGTATGACGTGGAAAATGTTGTTAAAGTTCCATATTCGTTATGTAAAGAAACTCAAACTAAATCGTGAAATTCAAGTTATAAATCCTAAAATAATAAAATTAGGTAATTTCTTTCTGGAGCAAATTTGAGCAAGTGATGAAACTGGGTAATGGAAGATACATGACAATGAATAAACACATTGAATTTATTGGTGAATCAGCTTTGCCTTAATACTTTTTCATGGTCTTTCTTCTTCTTCCCTTGGGATGAGGTCGAAATAAATCTTACTGTACAATAAACCTTACATTGTTAACAATCATCTATAGGTACATCATTTTACCCGTAGTCTCCCACACCTTTCCCTATGTTACGAATCTCTATGTTTTGTTCCGGTTTAAACTCATTATTACTAAAATCATATCCAATTGCTTGCCTTGCCTTAATACTTTTTCATGGTCTTTCTTCTACTCCCCTTGGGACGATGTCGAATTAAATCTCACTTTACTGTGGACCTTCCATTGTTAACAATCGTCTACATTTCACTTTGCCCGTAGTCTCCCACACCTTTCCCTATTCTACGTATTTCGTTGTTTTGTTCCAGTTTAGACCTCATTATTTCACAAATTATATCCATTTGCGTGTTACAAGTAACAGCCTCGCCTAAATACTTTTTCATGGTCTTTCTTCTTTTCCCTTTGGGATGAGGTCGAAATAAATCTCACTTTACAGTAAACCTTACATTGTTAACAATCATCTATACATCATTTTACCCGTAGTCTCCCACACCTTTCCCCATGTGACGAATCTCTATGTTTTGTTCCAATTTATACCTCATTATTACTAAAATCATATCCAATTGCTTGTTACAAGTAACAACCTTGCCTTAATACTTTTTCATGGTATCTCTTCTACTCCCCTTGGGACGATGTCGAATTAAATCTCACTTCACTGTAAACCTTACATTGTTAACAATCCTCTACACTTCACTTTGCCCGTAGTCTCTCACACGTTTCCCTATGCTACGAATCTCTTTGTTTTGTTCCAATTTAGACCTCATTATTTCTAAAATCATATCCAATTGCTTGTTACAAGTAACAGCCTTGACTTAATACTTTTTCGTGGTCTTTCTTCTTCTCCCCTTGAGACGATGTCGAATTAAATCTCACTTCATTGTAAACCTTACATTGTTAACAATCATCTACACTTCATTTTGCCCGTAGTCTTTCATAGATTTCCCTATGCTTGTTACAAGCAGCAGCCTTGCCTTAATACTTTTTCATGGTCTTTCTTCTTCTCCCATTGGGACGATGTCGAATTAAATCTCCCTTCACTGTAAACATTACATTGTTAACAATCATCTACACCTCACTTTGCCCGTAGTCTCCCACACCTTTCCCTATGCTACGAATCTCTTTGTTTTGTTCCAGTTTAGACCTAATTTTTTCTAAATTCATATCCATTTGCTTGTTACAAGTAACTGTCAGTCAGCGACTTGGTTTTCCGCCTTTCTGTCTTGCCTCCCGTATTTTCTTTGAATCTATTTCCTAATCCTAGGTATTATCCGTTCTATCCACCTTCACTGATTGGTTAACATTCTTCATGTCTTCTTGTTGATGTCGATGCCCCAGTTCTAAGTTAAAGTTAGGTGGAATATTTTATTGCTAACCATACCCTAATCCAAAAGAAGCAAAATGCGTTCTTTGTTACGATAATGCTGCACCACACAAAGCTGAATTTGTGACGTAATTGCTCACAAGATCTACTATGGGAAAATAAGGATTGACTTCGTGGCACTTATTATGCATTTGGAACAGTTGTAGAAAATATCAACTATGTCAGGTTAGAAAATATGCTTGTGTACATAACGATGGAAATTATATCAAGAAGTTACTAGTTTTCACTGTAGGTGGAAGGTTGTAAAGATGTAAATAAAGCGATAGGCAGGTGTAACCTCGTAGTTTTACCCCCAGTAACCAGAATGACATTTACTTCAGAATATCTGAATACGAACCGATGCTAAATTCAAATTTTCATTTATTTAACTTCACTACGGCTAAATATAGCCCGGATTTGACCCTTCACTGACCGCTGACATTTTTCAAAAGTCGCTGCCTACGGACACTTATTCAATCAAATATTCGACCCTTCATCACTGTCGATTGATTTCACCCCGCAAAAAAGCAAGTGATGATGGGTTTCTTTTTGCTGTCGTCTGGAAATTACACTTTTTGCAATTTTATGGGCACTCGTTGAAAAAACTAACAGCGTTAACAAGATCACAAGCTAGAATTTGACTGCAATGAAATTAAGTGAATAATGCACAGAAAAATTAGCATAATGCAATTTTCTTTTTCGTTCCATCTCGGAAACGTTCTTGTATAAAGCAGGAAATAATATTCTGGCAACGCTCACGACAAGAATCGTTTAAGTCGTACCGCTCTTTTTGCGGCGCAAAAAGAAACAGGAAAATTCTGCAGCAGATGTGAGAAAGCAAATGAAGTGTCGGTTGATTGCACCGCGGTAATCGTATTTTTCCTAGTTTATATTCCGATTAATTGCCCTGTAGATTGGTGCCGGACGATCCATTTGCGCCAGCTAGCACTAAAATTTGAAAACTTTACGACGACGTAAAGTTTTAGTAATTTCTTTCGAGAAACGCGCAAAAACTGGTTCTTTTTGCGCGCTAAAAAATTTAATATAGCTGGGAATCTGTAGATATATTGAATCTATTGAAAATATTTCAGAAAACATATTCGAAGTGACACTAAACTGAAAAATTGACATACAGTGTTTCCCAAATTCAACTCTCTCCATTTCGGAAATTATAAGAAAAGAAACTTGGATTGAATAAGAAAAAGATAAACACTTATATGGCTATGTTTTTCTTGTTGTTATAATAGATAAACTGCGACTTGATTTTCATTTGCCAGCAAGTGGTAATA
>JABXWE010004942.1:0-48935 GCA_014611495.1 Limonius californicus
TGTAACTGAACTAATTAATCTAATAAGGTACTTTATATGGGACAAATACGTGAAACAGAAAGAAGTGAACGTGTTCTTATACAAATCATTTTTAATCTCATCACAACTTTTAGTAAAAGGTTTGTCGAAGAACTGGCAACATTGCAAGGCTACGTATTGCTGTCCTACATATATTTTTTATACAAGTGGGCTTTGTAAGTGTTCTGAATGTGCTGGTAGTTGCAAACACTGCAATACATATTTTTGACTGTATGTTTAAAAAAAGTTACCCCTCTCAGGTTGCTGTTGTTATTTGGGTTATTTACATCTCTTATATACCACATATGTCGTAGTAGCACTTATGTAAATGGTGGGCGATAGGAGGCCTGTTGAATGTACCGGGCGTGCTATTGGTAGGAGGGTACGTATATATATATCATAATGTGACAGACACCAACAGCATAATTTTAAAAATTGCAAACTCTTTGTAAATTTTAATTTCGACCTTAAACATTACTTTGGATGCATCATTTTAATTATACTGAAAAGTCTATTAATTTTTCGCTTAAGCAGTCGTATCTTCGTAATAAAGTTTAACTCTTTTATGACACCTACGCACAGACGTTGCGTCTTAGCGGGGAAGGGTTATTAACTTTTAATGCTGATGAGTAAGTTAATGAAATGAATTACATTCAAAATGCGGGCATTTCTACCTCATTCTGGAAAACTTTATAATTGAAATTCACCATCGTTAAGTACTTTGTCGATATTCCTTCCTTAGTAAGTTTTATTTCGATTTTTTTATTATAATCGAGAGCAAAAATAAATATTTTTTATCTCTATGGTCATAAACTAAGAATAATCTAGAAAAGCTGTAAAAATTATTTATATTATCAATATACGCAGGTACTAGAAATATGAGACTTAATTCGAAATAAAGGAAAAGAAAACCAACAGATTGTAATATTATTAATTCCACTGACTAATACATTTTAATAATGAAGTATGCTTATTATTCACAGGAAATTCATAATAAAGCACCGTATGGTCGCAGCAATATTCAAATATAATAAACCAATAATAAACCCTCTCACAGTGCTGAATTTCGATAGCACAGATGTCATATTGCTACCGATTTACAGAACCGCATTCGAGTTGTTGCGATAAAATCGTAACAAATTTAGGACATCTGAAATTTTTTATAAATGTTATACTATTGATTTTTTCATTAATATGGGCTTTATTTAACAAAACTTATTAATTTTTAGATTATCTACTATTGTCGTTATATATGAGATAAGTTAATACAATATTGAACCGGAAATATGTCATCGATGTTCCTGACAGCATTGCTATACGTTTGCTATACGAGTTCACTCTTCAGAAATAGCGTGTATCTAATTAAAGCTAATACAGCAGCAAATTTATAATACACACAACATTTTATCATAAAATTTCAATTTATTATTTCTCAAATAAGTGAGGTCATGTGTGTGCTTCAAAGTGTAATTAATTATTTTTGTATAGCTTAGTTCAGCGGAAGTGGGAATCATATTTTGTTTGTGCATGTTAGATTTTATATATTTTGATATTTACAAACATCCGATTTTATACTGGCAGTAAATTAAAAATACATTTTAGATGTTACTTTCATTATTTTAAACGCACGGAGATCAGAATAATCTTTTAGATACCTATTACACGCAATTCCTTTATACCCTAAAGTGTCGGGTCCTCGATCTATTTCTGGTATTCCTTACTCTTTAGCGCTAACCTCTACTTCCTCGATATTGCTTTCTCTCTGTTGTGCCATATTCATGATGGTGTCCATCCATCGTGTTATGGTCTCTCCCTTCCTCTTTTCTCTTCTCCCCCACTTCCATTATCATCACTGGGAGTATCTCTTCTCCCATTCGGATCACGTGCCTATACGATTGTAGTTGTATTTTCTCGATGGTTTCCACTACCGGTTCTACGCCTAGTTCTTTCCTTGTTGTTATGTTTCTGATTCAGTCTCTTCTTGTTCTACCTACAATTCTTCTTAAATATCTCATCTCCGCATCTGTTATTTTATTTTTGTGTTTGCTTTGCATTGACCAAGTTTCTGCTCCATATACCAAGTGAACTGATTTATACAAGTGCGGCTTTGTTTCCTTTCCGAGTTATTTTTTACTTATTAGTGATGTATCACTCTGATAGTATGCCTTTATTGCTTCTGATATTCAGTTTCTTATTTATTGTTCTATAGTTACGTCATTGCTTGTCATGACGGCCAAACATTCGTATAATTTTACTACTTTTAATATATTCTGTCCACATCTGATATTTATGTCTTCTGCATAGTTGGTGGTTTGCTTACTAATTTTCACCACATCTAATAGCATTTTCCAAAACTAAAACGTAAAGTAGTTAAAGAATATTTGGCTTTGTCAAAAATTCCGTTTACTAACACAAAACCCCGAAGTCTCTGAATCTACATCTGCATTATATGATAATAATTTACTTGAAAAAACTATTTCTTTTTAGACAAGGTGGGATATTAAGAGAACAATAATAATAGTAATAATAACGTATAGATGGGCTACAGATGTCTAAAGTTACTTTGATGAAATTGGAATTGTATTACATTTCTTTTTTACGTATATTTACACTTATTGACCAATTCAGAAGCAACTTGATAGATTTATCAACGAGCATCGTTAACGGTCTTTAAATTATAAATTTACATTTCGGGTTATAACTATAGACCATATACTTTTTATTTAGGCAGATAAATGCCATTTGAACATTGCAACCTTCCTATCTCGAATTTTGGAGCCATAACGCTGAATTTTTACTATCAAATACTACTTATCACGTGGTCACTGCTTGCAGACACCAACTTTAATATCACCATAATGATCTTCTTCTACAACCTGTAAAATCTGACCTTATAGTTTAGTCTCTTTCTCTCTGTGTGTGTCTCTCTCTCTCTCTCTCAGAAAAGAAACAACGAATCATGGTTTAAAGGGCTATATTTCACGTTCCCGCCGCATCCGTTTCAATTAAAACATACAATTTTTTTAAATAATACGTTTAACTCATCTAAGACTAACTTGTGTGCAATAAGATTCTGGATATCCAACGTTTACTGGTTAAATGTTTAGATTTGCGTTGTTTATGGTATCGTAACGAGAAAAAACATGGTTTGTTTGGTTTAGGGGTACTGTTAAGCAAACTATAGTTAAAACATCTGTTAAGAAGTATAATTCAACAAAGGGTAACGCTATTAGAATTTTTCTGGGTTGGAAGTTTGAATTCACAAAAGGTTTTACTACTGCAGTTCAGATAATCCTTAAATTTCTAAAATATTAATCAAACATTTTTTTAGTGACGAAGTGGATAATTTAATATATTTTTAGAAGTATATGAAGAAAATATGGCAATTAATATGTATGCATGCCACATATGTAGGTATTTACTTTCTTGTGGTAGAAAATGATGGTTTTCGATTTTTGGGCATTTTTTAAGTACGAAAATCTATATTTGTTCATAAATTTCCGTAATGTAAATACTTTTAGTTTCCCGGATATTACGTCTAAAGTGTATAACGAGCAAATTTTTGCAGTCCCAAATGTTTCGTACTAACTGAGTTAAAAAAATTCGAAAATCCCGAGGAATCTTAAATTTGTATAGTCGTTGCTATGTGGAGTTCCCCGAAGTGAAAAAGCGAAGTTTAAAAATAGTCCATAGTCCGATCCTGTTTAACTTTTGGTATTATCTGACTATCTGCGCGGGCGGGGGCTATCAATATTTGCTATCAGGGGCTATCACGCGTAGTGTTGTCACCGCTCTCGTAGAACAAACTGGCAATGACGTGATGTGCTTCTTGGTGTTGCATTTTGGCGCAGCCACCGGCGCCCGCGACCTTCTGTACTTGCAGTTTCCAAGCGTGCGAAAGTTTCAGCGGAGACAATCTCATGTGTCCCGATAGTGTGTCCCCCAAAAACATACAAGACTTGTAATGCAGTTAGTACTTTTATTTCTTCTTCTGTTTGGCTCCACAAGGGCGCAAAAGCAGCCTGTTTGGCCCATCAACAACTGTCAGAGGAATCGGGTCAGTTGCAGGGAGGAATCCAAACAACCCCGAGAGTGCGACTATATTTGCTCCAAAGGAAATTGTACAATCAATATAGCTGTGATTTTACCATACAATTACACCTACATCGTTAATAAGGAACAGGTTGGTGAACAACTTCGTCATGATTTTATGAAACCATAGATCGCACAAACAAATTTCTGAGAGTACCTGAGCGATAAAAATAAAACTCTTTCGAGATACTGATAATGTACAGCACATGCATTAGAATTAAGTGACTAACGATGATTACACGTGTACAATTTATGGTTCTAAGAAAATATAATAAACATTCTCCCATGGCGTTTATTACAAATCCAAAATCAAAAAGTGGAGTTGTGTTCGACTTCTATTATAGTAGAAAGGTTTTGAAAATACATCTTGTAATTACAAGGAAACCCACTGCACTTGTCAGATATCTCTGAGCAAACCCTTTCTTTACCTAATTAAAACCTTTCAGCATCAGAATAATTAAAGGAAACGAGTCATTTATCTTGGAAATGTTCATAAGGTTTTATTACATCAGACGGAAATTTTTTAGAAGTGTCTCAGCTTTGCATAAGCCTGTACAAGTTTTACGTAATTTTCGACTTTTAAGTCTATTTACTTATTTTCCATTATAAAAATGCGAAATAATAAACATAAACTGCTTGCTAACAAGCTATGTTATAACTATAAACCATGTAAAACGTTTACTATACTTAGGATAAAATTGACAACAAAAAGGAAGTTTCGTTCCATTTGCTTGTTCTATTTATTGTATCATCTGTTACCAAAATATCAAAATTTGTCTGTCTTTAGTGCCCTTAAGAGTGCCATATTTTCTGTTTTATAAGTGCACATACGCTAAATAGCGATATAATCTTTTTTGTAAATTCTCGATTAGCAAAATATGTGCAGTATGTTTTAGTTCCACCTCTACCCCCTCTGTTTTCCGATCGATTTAAAATGTTGGTCAATTAAAGTGGTTATTTTGACAATTAAAGAATTTTACTGCAAGTGGTAGTTTACCATGATCAATAAGAAATGCGAAAAATTGTTAAATCATAGTAGGCCTAGTTTAATCAAAAAAAGTTATTAAGGAAAGTTGTTTAGAATCAACACAACAATTACCCAAATCATTTCAATTAATTTCATAACCAAATTTTTAGTTCCTTATTTTTCAAAAAATAAAAATTAAGGACGTCATATCAATATATATATATATATATATATATATATAATATATATGGTGGGGTGGTCCGTTTAGTTCAGCAACCGGCCGTGCTTCGCCCGTCGGTCCCGGTACCGTTGTTAGGTCAATATATAGTGTGTCCCACTTAAGACATTACCACCCGCGTAAAATTTGCTTTTTTCAACCGATTTTCGTAAACTTTTTAGTTGGATATATCTCTGAAAAATGCTTTAAACGCATATGTCATTTCTTTTGACGACTAAACTCGTGGCCAACTGTGATCTCTTTTTGGGGTCGAAATTTAGAGAAGTACTATTAGGGATTTTTTTCAGAGCAAAAGTAACCACGGATTCTTATTCGGGACCACTTAAAACCCCACTATACCCATTTTTATCACTCTTAAATCCCAGTTGGGACTTTTTAAAATTTTTCGATAACAAAAAAAGTGACGCGAATTAAACACATTTAGTGGATATTCTAATAATACCGAATGCTTCCCAAGCAACAACTAAATTTACCACAGGGTAGTCCAACAAAAACGTACGCCAAAATCAACAAAATCTTTAATTTTAAATGTAAAATTAGCTGTATACAAATTGAACACATTTTTATTGTATTAGAGCAACTCAAAAATAAACAAATAAGAAATAGAATAACTAACAATAATAATGAACTTAAATAGTAGTCATTTAAATTAGTCCACCATTTGTCTATGCGTCGTCTATTGTTGTATACCACTT
Source organism: Limonius californicus (assembly GCA_014611495.1). Lineage (NCBI taxonomy): Eukaryota > Metazoa > Arthropoda > Insecta > Coleoptera > Elateridae > Limonius > Limonius californicus. Next base: position 6,011 of record JABXWE010004942.1, read on the forward strand.
TTCTTAGCTATTGCCTGGTTATACTGTGGCAAGCCTCCCTAATCCGATCGCAAAGTTCTTCTCCTGTTTGGGGTCTTGATTTATACACCTTATTTTTTATAGTCCCCTATAAAAAGAAGTCAAGTGGCGTGAGGTCTGGAGATCTAGGCGGCCAATTAATTAAAGGACTGTTTCGCCCAATCCAACGATTGGGAAAATTCTCATTTAGGCATCTCCTCACTTCAACATAGTTATGAATGGGTGCCCCGTCCAGCTGCAGATGTAAATTGAGGCGAACATTAAGGGGCAGTTCAGCGATTTCATTATTTAATTCACTCTGCAGAAATCTAAGAAAATTAGCTCCGTTCAAATTTCCTTCAAAAAAGAAAGGTCCAATTAATCTGTCGTTCAATATTCCACACCAAACGTTCACCTTAGAGGAGTATTGCCTTTTGCATTCTATCACCCAGTTTGGATTTTCTCCACATTCTGGTATTTTGTGACGATACAATACCGTTTGTCGTAAATGTAGCTTCATCGGTGTATAAAATATTTTTGAGGAATCTAGGATTTTCTAAGTACATACTTTGCAACCATAAACAGAATTCCATTCTTCTTTCAGTGTCGCCAGCTTCCAGTGTATGGAGAAATTTTGGCTTAAAGGGTTTCTTACCATTTTTTTCAAGCATTTCCAGATAGAGTTTTTCCTAATATTTAAAACTCTACTTGCTCCTCTAACGCTTGAGCGAGAATTCTCATTAAAATAATCAAGAATTATTTGATTTGCTGGAACCACACGATTACGATGCTGATTGGGGAGTTTGTTTACACTTCCGTGTTCGTTAAAAAATAAATTAATTCTCCTAACTGTAACATGGTTAATGTTCCGTCCAGGATGTCTTCTGTTGAATTCTTCAGCAGCTTCATGAAAACTACGCATTCGGTCGCCTACTAATCGTACAATTTCAACCATTATTTGACTTGCTATTCACAGGACGCTAAATTTAGAGTACATAAACTTAATCGACAGTTCATAAACTTTTTGATTTTTAAGGCAATCTTTCTTAAGACAACAATGGAATTTAATTCATTTATCAATAAAAAATAATAAATTAATAAATGTAAAAATTGTTTCATGAATTGCATTTGGGATATTTTTGTGATTTTGTACAATTTTTTTTAATAACTTTTTCGATAAAATTGGGCCTACTATGATTGTTCAATTTTTCGTATATATTATTATTATAGTAGGCTACTGGTTTGCAGTAAAATATTTAAAATAACCGCTTTAAAGGGTAGTATAATTGACCAAAATTTGAAATAGATTGGAAATCAAATAAGCAAGATACGGGGTTGTGAATATGAGAAGTGAAACATACTATATATTAAACTAATTCTATTTATTACTCTTCTGCTACAAAATATCAAAATTCACTAGTCGTTAGTGCTCTTTAGACTGCCATTTTTTTTCTGTTTCATAATGCACATATGCTAAATAACTATATAATCTTTATTGTAACTTCTCATGTAGCAAAATATATTAAAAAAATTCTGCATGATACTGTAATTTTAAATTTTATTTTATTCGTAAATCTCGATTAGCGATGCAGAAGTCGCCTATATTAGTATTTTCCGGACTACATGCACAAATTAGTGGATGAACAACGAAATTATATGCCCAGAATATAAACCTATTTACAATAGCTTTTATTTCGTTTCTTTACCGATTATTTCATAGATCAACTGTACTTTAGAATCGGTTAGGGGTTATAGAGGAATCAAACTAATTAATAGATAAGCCATTTACCGTATTAAATACGAGGATTGTTCGATAACTACGTGGCCTAACATAGAGATGGCGCGAATCAGGAGGAATCTTCTTTACCATTCTGTAGAACTATCCATTATTAGATTAAATATGACAGTATAGAGCGATCTATCAATTAGTCTGTTTTTGACAATACACCAAAGTGAACGTCTCGTGTGATTTTGTAAACAATCGAAAAACCTGAGTTGAGAGCAGTGATAAAGTAATTTGAAAGGCTTAACACCAACCGAAATTAAAGCAGAGCTGGATTCAACACTATTGGAATCCGCTCCTTCGTTTTCAATGGGTAAAAACTGAGTTGCCGAATTTAAGCGTGGTCGTGTGAGCACAAATGATGAACCCCGTAGTGGACGTCCGAAAACTGCTACTGCCTCGGATAAGATTGAAAAAGTCCACCGTATCGTATTGGATGACCGTCGAGTAAAAGTGCACGAGATAGCAGACATAGTGGGTATCTCAAATGACAGTGTGCACAGAATTTTAACTGAAGAATTGGAAATGAAAAAATATTCGAGGCGTTGGGTGCCGCGGTTGCTTACACCGGAGCAAAAACTGAATCGTTTGAGTGTTTCGCGACCTTTTGGCACGTTTTCGCCATAATCGGAAGGATTTTTTGCGCCGTTTCATAACCGTCGATGAAACCTGGGTCCACCATTATACTCTGGAAACCGAAGAAGAGTCCAAACAATGGACACACAAAAGTTCCCCGCCACCAAAGAAGGCAAAAACGGTTTTGTCAGCAGGAAAGGTTATGGCAACCGTATTTTGGGATTCTCGTGGAATTATCTTGGTCGACTATTTAGAAAAGGGGAAAACAATTAATGGCGAGTATTATGCCAATTTGTTGCAACAACTTAGCGACAAAATCAAGGAGAAACCTGATTTGGTAAAGAAGAAAGTGCTTTTCCAGCAAGATAACGCAGGCCAAAATTCATGAATTGGGATTTGAATTAGTGCGCCATTCGCCCTATTCCCCAGATTTGGCTCCCAGCGATTATCATCTGTTTCCAAACCTGAAAAAGTGGCTCGGCGGTAAGAGATTTTCGTCTAATTCCGAGGTAATCGCTGCTGTAAATAGCTATTTCGAGGACTTGGATTTATCGACCTACAATGAAGGCATTGCTAATTTGGAATATCGTTGGAATAAGTGTGTTGAGCAAGCAGGAGACTATATTGAAAAATAAAATGTTTTCTGTCGAAAAAAACTTGCGTTTTCTTTGTTAGCCCACGTAGTTATCGAACCGTCTTCGTACTTGTTTCTACCCTAAAATTTTCTAGGTTAGTAGATCTTTCTGAAGCCAAAATGGACGCGGTAGTCAATGAAAACAGAAATTAAGTAATTTAAAAATATTATGTGCAAGTAAAGAACTAGTGGATTTGATACTTGAATTTTACAAAGTTATGTTTATTTTATTTATAGTAAACCTGATAGAACAAATAAGTTTTGGTCAATTGCAGACATGTTGCAGTAGAAACGGGAAAAGATATTTAAAAAGTAATTTCATCTTTAATCTCGGAATTTCCCAATTTATAAATACAGTGCAAAATGTTTATGGGCCATTGTTTTACTTTCTGATAAACATGGATTTCTGGACTGAATGTACACTTGTTAGGGTATATTATACAGCATGATTAACAAAATATTGGATAATTCTTACATGTGGAAAACAGAAAGTGTATCTCCACTTACCCATACAATTTATATTATTTACTACAATTATTGAATACATCCCAACTCGCTGAAGACGAGCTTCGATACAACAAGATTTCGGGTATAATCAGCATGTATGAAAGAAACGTTTTGAATCGGCATGGTTTACGGCAATTTTTCTAGCGAACCCCCTCTTGTAGTACTCAACTTTATTCAGAATAAGCGGCTAAATGACCGAATGGCGCTATCTATTATCAAATAGCGCAATTTATTTATTTGTTCCTCGTATTTCCGTAAATTTCTACCATATTCGGGAGGGTGCTACATGGCATTGGAATAATATGGAGAATGCATTTTGCTTTATATAAATAGCGGAACGCGATGAGATTAGTAATCATTTTAAAATTGTATGCTGTAGTGCTGACTGTATGTTGAGTGCAATAAATCAATATCAAATATTTAATGCTGGTACAAGCTATGCTCGTTTTAAAGATGGGTAAATTTTTAATACGGTCATTAGAACCTTTCGCGTTTGGCAGTGACAAGAATACGAAGAACAATAGATTGTATAGCGATGAATATCTCAAATATGGTTGTACCGTTCAGAAACCCCAGTGCGTACTTTGAAGAAAACTGTTGTCAAGAGAAAGTATGAGGGCGTCAAAGCTATTTCGACATTTAAATACCAACATCCAATTCTTTGAAAGAAAGCTAAACTCCCTCCACAAGGAGCAAGCCACTTTTACATCAACAATCACTACTTATGAAAACGCACTACTATCAGTTATCGAATTGTTTTCGCATTGCAAAAACCAGTAAGCCACATACAATCTCTGAAGATTTGATTTTACTACCAGCTGTTGAAATGGTGCAAATCATGGTTGGTGAAAAAGAGGCTGATAAGCTGAAAGCAATTCCCCTGTCTAATAATACTATGCAAAAGAAGAATAAGGGACATGGCAAAAGATATTCGAACATAAGTTGTTGAAAATATTAAGAACGTATTTTTCATTACAGATGGATGAATCTACGGATATTTCTAACTGTGCCCAATTTATAGCATTTCTAAGACACAATACTGGACATGATATTATTATTTATTTTGTACTCCATTAGAGGTTGACGCTACCGGAAAATGTTTATTTGACACTGCGTAGGAGATTGACTGGGCAAAAGGCGTTTCTACATGCACTGATGGCGTCAAGGCTATGTCACGACATCGATCTGGTCTTATTCTTAGATTAAAAATCCAAATGATACATGGTTACACTGTTTTTTACATCAAGAAGGTCTTGCATCAAAATCTGAAATGGATTGTGTTTCGAAAAATGTCATTAAAGTGGTAGATTCCAGCAAGAGAAAAGTATTAAAGAATCGTATTTTTCGAAAAATTTATGAAAGCATGGGTCCTTTATATGCAAATCTTATTTATCAGACGGATGTAAGACGGATTTCGAGGGGTAATTTTTTGAAAAGAGTTTGCTAGTTAAATGCGGGGCTTTTGTTGTACATGCAAGGTGAGAAACCGGAATATCAGAACATATTTTCTAATTCCATTTGGAGCACTTAAAGCACTCGGAATATGCAATGCTGCGATATTAATATAATAACAGCTATGGACAAGACAAGATTAACGGATTTATAAAGGAACTTGATTTCTGGTCGACTTCAATTGAAAAAAAGAAGTTTGATCCATGGCAGTGCGTTCAAAAGCTTATGGAAGACTTAGTTAAGGATGATAATATGATAAATTTTGAGCACGCGTTTGCAGATATGCAAGTAAGTTTGCACAATTTAAAACAACAGATCGTTCATTATTTTCCTAAAGACATTCAAAACAGTTATGACAATCACAGATGGATACTGAATCCGTTTTTAACCGTATTTGTGCAAAATAAGTTTCTCGTCTACGACTGCCATCAAAACCCACACTTTGGGAGCCACTGGTTTATGGCATTGTGTTTTCCGCTTACAAAGTTCAGTCGCGCCGAAAATAATGAGCAACAAGATATTATTTGCAAAACTTTTAGATTGCGAATTAAAAAATATTTATCTCCAAATAAACTTTACCTAAAACCAAGTGTTAAAGATCGTAATCTAAATAAAGGACAAAAGTTTGGTATTTTTCAAGGGTGGTTGCCTCAATATTCGGCAGTATTTATGTGCCCTATGCTGACCCACAAAAGGTTTTAACAATGCACTTTAGGTAATCTTTCAATATATGGATTTTTTTGGAATAGACCTTATTGATGCATCTCTCAAAAGTTTTGTTCAGTAAAATGTTTTTAGAAACCACACGGATTAAAGGTCGACAACATCCTCCCCCGCAATATAGAAGGAAATGATTTAAGGATATACGTGAAACGCACGAATACTATACAGAACTGAAACACTCCAAACACTCGCCGAGGTGCTACAAGAATAGAATATAAGGTAGATATAACATTAGTCTAAGAAATCAGGTGGTTGGAACAAGGAATACTAGAAAAATGAAAATACACTTTCTACTACAGATGCCATAAACAAAAACATAACCTAGGGACAGGATTTGTAGTCAGAAAAAGATCCAAACACATAATAATATATTTTAAAGCAATAAGTGCGAGATTATGTACTATCCGATTGAAACGTTCTTTAAATAGAGCGTCATGAATGTCCATGCACTTACCGAGGATAAGTCTAATGAAGAAGAAGAAAAAGAGACTTATAGGTAATACATAAAAACACCCACTAGAGGACTTAAACGCCAAAATAGGACAAGAACCGATTTATAGACCAGTAAGAAGGAAACATAGCTCACACTAAATAAGCTATGACAACGGTGAAAGATTAATTAATCTAGCAGCATCTGTGGATATGACGGTGATGGGAATATACGTTGAACATAAATGTACCTATAAAGAAACATGGACATCACCAGATGATTACACAAAAATCAAAGTGATTATATGCTTATAGACAAGAGACACGCCGTTAATATAGGGTTCTTCAGGGTCTTGCCTACTTTTTAATATAGTCATGGGAAAAGTGATAAGATTGTCTAAAGTAAACACAAACGGAACGCTACTCAACAAATCTGTGTAAATATCGGCGTACACAGATGATATCAACATAATTGGCAGGAGCCTAATAGATATGAAGGAAGAATGCATAGCGATAGAAAAAGTAGCCGCACAAGTAGGTATCTAATTAATGAAGGAGAAACGAAATATATGGTAGTATCACGTGACTTACGACCAATAATCAGGCAGCATTTAACAACTGATAATTACAACTTCGAAGCAGTGAGAGAGTTCATTCATTTAGGTGCCCAGATCAACAAAGACAACACCAGTGAAGAGATCCAAAGGCGTATACCATAGTTACTGTAAACAGACGCTGCCATGGCCTACTCCAACAACTACGATCAAAGTACGTATCGAGATCTACAAAGATCAACGTATATAACACGCTTGTGAGACCAATGCTGATATACGGAGTAGAGCCCTGAGTAATGAATAAACGAGATGAAGTGTCATTTTCTTGCTTTGAACGAAAAATACTCAGGTGTGTATACGAAGTCATGTATTAAGAGGGATACTGGCGCAGAAGATATCACTGCGAGCTGTACTCGAATTACAGCAACATTGACATAAAGACTACAATAAAAATAGAATGATTAAGATGAATTAACTAGGTAGAACGAAAGAAAGAGGAAGGCCTAGTAATGCGTATAATGAACCGGAAGCCCCGAAGGAACAAGACGAAGAAGACAGCTGAATTTAAGATACATGGACGCAATTGAAAACGACTGGAGATCAATTGAAGTGCAGCAATGGGAGTCCAAAGCAAAAACAAAAAATTTCTGGAAGCAGATTCTTTTGGAGGCCAAGGCCCACAAGCGGCTGAGGTGCCATGGATGATGATGGAAATGTTTTAAGACTTATTCTTAAAAACAGAAACAACTATCCACTAAAATTACTTTATTTAATATGCAATCTATGTGTGTATGTATATATATGTGTGTATATATAAAGATCGAATATTTGCAGTCCTAAAAATTGTCGATATCATCAAGTTGGCCTGTAGTTAACAAAGTATAGTTCAGATGCAACTATTATTTATTACTGTAGAATACATGTTATTTATGTCTGAATGCATAACCTAACATCCGCAGGTATTATATTATTCCTATACATTTCTTAAAGTCTGTGTTTGAATTATATAATAATAAATACAGTTACGGGGCAACCTTCGGGTCACCCCTTGGATGGGTGACCCGAAGGTTGCGTTAACGCGGCGCCTCTCTCCCACGAGGATTGATCGCTATGGGAGAGTAGATCAATAAACCCCCCTTATGGGGGAGGCCCTTGCCCAACAATGGGATGCTGCGGGTTAATAATAAATACAGTTACACATGGGTCTAGTTATCACTACATAGTAGTTTTTTTTCCATGTCTAAAAACATACCAATATTAAGTTTAAATAAAATGCCGTTAAACATACGGTTTTCGCCACAATATAAATATAGTTCCACAGGGAGTACATGAAGAACATGAATTGGAAGCGTTTGTGTAGATTGTTAAAGATTCAAAACTTAGGTGATACAGGTGTTTATATTTTTAATTATTACGTATTTGAAACATGTTTTAATGCAAACAAATATTAAATTTATTATTTCTAAATACAAAATTTAATTAGATATAATATTGCAATTTTTAGATGTTGCGCAAAAACTTCAATAAACTGATAGCTAAGCTCCCTTAAAGCAGCCTGTATAGATTCATTTATTACGCATTCTAACAGAACTTATTAATGAATCTATCGAGGTTTCTCAAGCAGTTTAAAAGCCAACTTTATTAGGTAAGCAAGCCGCATATTAAGTATTATGCATTTTGAAGTAAATATTGTGTATTCGAGTAAAAATGATTGTAGCAACTGAACTATATTTTGATAATTATTAAATAACTATAGTAAGTATTATTAAGTGCATGGTTTAAGTAAAGGCACACGTTTTGTTTTCCGTAGTCCACCCTTATCGAAAATTTTATTTGTCAAGGTAATTAACTGCTGCAGTTGACGTATTAAATTGTTTGTTGTTATTTTCCTTAATCATAAATGACAATAAATTCTATGCCGGATACATAAAAAAATATAGTATAGTTAATGACGTCATAGCAAAAAATGACGGCATTAAAAAGAAATTAGTTAAGAAGACTCTCCCATTTAATAATGTATAGGTTTTAATAGGGCTGCCACCAAAAATACAGACGCTGCAGCCTAGGGTCGTATGTGTACTTGTTTTGTATAACATTGTCTGCCATATACTGGTTATTACCATTAATCATTTTTTAGGCTATACAGGCGTTGGAAGAGGCGGAAGTGTATATAAAAAAGGAAGGATTGATTCCCCAGCATCTGAATTTAAATTTGATCCCATTAGATGACCATTGCCAACAAGCTTATGCCACAATCGCTGGCTTGGATGCGTATACAGAGTATTGCGCCCATCTCATCATCGGTTCCGTCTGCGATTATTGTTTAGGTAAGAATTAAGATTTCATACTTCATAAACACACGGAAGGTTGATGTTCAAATAATATAAAGGATGTCAGTTTCTATCACCGCATTTGCTGTGTCCTCCGTTTTGAACGCCGCTGGCGAACCAAAAAGTATTCTCTTAATTAGCGAAACGTAACTTTTTTCTTTCCGTATAACAATAAAATCACGAAAACTTAACAATGAGGTAGCTCTAAGAAAGTTTAAAATATACATTGCGCTGTCTCAGTTAATTTATGCTCGGGGAAATTAACTCAAAGTTCTCTTGTTTCCTGTTCTAATTGAAACTGCAGGAGCGACGCTAGGAAAACATGTAGTGTATATAAACCTATAATTACATTAACTCACTGTTATATCTATTTCAAGAGAAAATTCAGTTATTGAATTGAAAAAAATAGCAACTCGTGTTCCCAACATCAATTTTCTACTTCTATAAAATATAGTAGGAAGGACAATAATATAGTTTATTTTCCTAGCCAAAGTATTCCAAAGACATAAAATCTGAAAAATATAATTTTGCATGAATTTTTTTTGTTTACGGTTTAGTTCCCTGGGAAACCCTGTATACTTTCTGTAAAAATTATTGTATTAGACAATTTTAGAAAACCATTTGAATGAAGTTTTATTATTGAATAAATCACAAAACTGAAAATGGAAATTAGACATGTCTTCTAGTTTCATAATTAGGGCTCTTATGAGTTTTTGAAGATCCCAAATTTAACGTTCGTTTGCTGAAAAACATTTAACCCGGTTGAAGTAAACTTTAAGATATGTTGTAGCCCTTACACGTTAGAATTACATTGTGTAAAAAAATCTTAGCAGTATATATATTTTGTATGAGAAGGAAGAACATTATAATTACATTTCAATTTAAGAAGATGATGGTATGATAACAATAATATTGATTAGCTGTTATATATTATATATTTAATTGCAGTCCTTGTAACCACTGCATGGCTGCTGTTGTTAGCGTATTTATGTCCTCCAGGGTGCCGCTAAAGTTGTATATTGGGCACTCTGAGATAATGTGCTGCATTGTTTGCGTTTCTTGTCCGCATTCGCATCTTGGATCGTCGGTGAACCCCGAACTTATGTAGAGCACTAGCAGATCTACCATGACCAGTTCGGATTCTATTTAATTTGGTCCAGATAGGGCGGGGTAGGTCGAAGCCGGTTGGTTTATGTGCTGGTCCTAGGTGTAATAAGTTTTGGTTGCACTCTGAGCTCTCCCATTGTTGCTTCTATTCTTGTTTCAGGTCAAAGTTGGTGTTTATGAGCGTGTATGGTGCATGTCTTGATTTTAGTCTATTATGCGGGAGGTTGTTTAGGTCGCCGTGGATAGGGGATGTCCCATTTTTTGCTAAGTTTTCGCCAAGGTTTTGCAGGGCTTGGCGGCGGCGTAAGGCTGGTGGAGCAATATGACTTAGTATTGGCAACCATTCAGTGGGAGTAGGTCTAATTGCCCCCGTTATCATTCTTATGGTAAAGTTTCGTAGGGCGTTAAGTTTTTTAGTATGGGCGCTGTTAAGCCATACCGGTGCACAGTATTCTGCAACTGAAAAGACCGTTGCAATGCTAGCCGTTCTGATAGTATCCGCTGATGCACCCCATGTAGTCCCTGCTAGTTTATGTATAATATTATTTCTCGTTCGGACATTAGCAGCCGTTTTTATCAAGGTGTTGTTTATAGGTGAGCGATCTGTTTAAAGTCACCCTAGGTATTTAGATGTGACTTCTATTATAGGGGTTAGGTTTCAGTCTCCATCTTTTAAAATATTTCCCTAGGATTTCGAGGTCTTGCGAGAGTATGTGCTCAGCCGTTGTGAAATCGTAGCTTTGTATTGCGAGAGCTATATCATCAGCGTATACGAATTTCCTGGATGTTGTATGTGGGAGGTCGTGAGAGTAGAGGTTAAAAAGTAGTGGGGCTAACACCGAACCTTGAGGGAGTCCGTTGTTTTAAATGTCTTAATTTACTGGTTCTTCCATTTAGGTTAATCCGAAAGAGTCTATCCCTTAACACATTACTGATAAGGTTGTAGATCTTAATGCACAGTATGATGTTGATTAATTTATAAACCAGGCCCTTCCTCCGCACGGTGTCGTAGGCTGAGGAGAGGTCTATGAATGAAGTAGATGTTTTTAAACGATTTTGGAAGCCACATTCTATGTAGGTGGTTAGTGCCAGCACCTGGTCGGCACAGCTTCGGCCTGATCTGAAACCTGCTTGTTCTGGAGGGACAATTCCATTAATTGTTGGTGCTATCCTATTGCTGATCAGTCGCTCAAGAACCTTGTATGGGACACTCAGTAAAGCTATTGGCCTGTAGTTGTCGGGTCGATCTGTAGTTTACCGGGTTTTTGTATAGCTATAATGTTAGCTTTCTTGAAAAGAGGAGGTAAAATCCCTGTTTCCAGTATATTGTTGTAGAAATTTGTGAGCCATTGTCTAGTGTTTAGGCCACATTTTTTCAGGAATTCCGGGAAAATTTGGTCTTCACCGGCGGCTTTCCTCAACTTCAATTTTGCTATGGCTTGCTCTACTTCAAGCAATGAGAAGGATCTTGAAAATTCTTGTAGGGGGAGGGTTGTCTTAACCGTTTGTTTAAGTCGGGCCTGAATTCTTCGGGTATGTTCCTTATCGGGCGAAGCCTTTGACAATGCGGCTGGCTATTTTCTTTGGGTCAATGGCCGGTTGATCCTTCTTTATCTGATGGCTTCCACCAAGTCGGCGTAGAAGGCCCCAGGCCTTTCTGCTTGAGTGCGTGAAATCCATCTCTTCCATGGCCGTTTTCCATTTTTCGGCACGTGCAGTGTCAAGTGATTTTAATAATTCTTCAGCCTTTTCGGGGTCCGTACTTGTTTCGTATTCCTTTAGAAGACGGTTACAATCGTCAGTCCAACAGGGAATGTACTGCTTACGGTATCCACGTGGTATACACTGCTTGGCGACGTCTATTACTGTTTTGATGAATTTAGTATAATTGGCATGTGTTTGGGGTACAGCCGATATTTGTTCATCTAATTTTTGTGCAAACATATCCCAATTTGCTTTTGCAAACTTCCACCTTGGTTTGGGTATGGACGTTATTAAGGGAACTTTTATTCCCACTTCACAAACCACCGGCCTATGCTGGCTGTGAGGAAAGTCTGGCAGTACTTATCTTATAGTTGGCAGCGGCTTGTATTGGATCTTAGCAGTAAGGTAATAGTAAAAAAAGAAAAAATAACTGTTTGAAATTCTAACAATATATGGTTCGTCAACGATTGTGAGAATAGGGTTGTGGCTTTTTCATGCATAAATGCATACAGAATTGTTTTCAATTATTAACAAAGCCCATCTGTGAGCCTTTAGCAATAATGGCCTACAATTCACTAAACTCATAGTGTGAGCAAAACTTTTTAGGTATACAAAATTAAAAATTCCATAAGAAATTTTTAATTAAAAAAAAGCGTATTTGAGAACAACGACAATGGATTTGGGTATTTTGTGATATGCCTTGAAGGTGTAGAAAATTCTTTTTTTATTATTGGCGACAGCTTGTCTTTCGGATATTTTAATATTTAATGGCCTGGTACATACAGGGTGGCCCGCTTAAAACGAAACAGTCGTGTTTTGCGACACGAAACCTCACTTTTTCGGAAAACACCTAAAAATGTAAAATTAATTTGCCAGGGGGAAATGTAATACGGCTATTTACATTCACCTCAAAATTGGGGTAATTTTTACTCTAAACATTTTGATAACAAGGCGTATCAACAGAAATATCATTTGAAAGCTCGATCAATTTGTTTTACAGTAATGTTTTCATTTTTGGATTCCGAGCATTATTCCCCCGAAAATGAAGTCCAAAGATTTACGGTAGTTAATGTTCGCAATTGGCCCACCAACTTCCATAGACTAATAAAGGTTCTGCTTAAAATCTCGTCGCACATTCTGAAGCATTTGTGGCGTGATTAGACGCCATTCGTTGATTGTACGTTGTCGTAAATTTTGTAAGAATTGACCCCACACAAGGAAATCTATGGAAATAAATATGGCGACCTTGCTGGTCATTCAATAGCGCCTCTTTTTCCAATCGATTGACCAATTATTGTCGAACAATCAGTGCATAATGCGGAGGAGCGCCATCTTGTTTGGAATATCATATGATTTTCGAGGTAATACTCATCATTCTCTATAATATCACTGGTACCGACTATATCCCTCCAGAGTATTCCTTTGACAAACCATTCACTGTGAGATATAATCGCAATGATTGGGTCCAAGGAACCCCACTTCAGCTGTCAAGAGGGCTAGTCTGGTACACAGACGGCTCCCGCACAGCAGACGGCACAGGGGCCGGAATATATGGCCAAAGACCAAAGAAGAACGTAGTTCAGCTCTTTTGCGTGCCAGGGCACACGGGGATAGAGGGAAACAAGAACGCAGATTCCCTCGCGAAAACCGGTGCACCCACCTCGTTTATAGGACCGGAACCTGTATTCGGTATCCCCAAACAAAGCATCCGAACAGTAGTAAAAATGTGGACCATTACACAACACATTTCTCGCTGGGAGTATAGGGACAAAAACTGGAGGGCGAAATAATTGGAACGCCTTCTTGCAGACTAACAACTGACGTCCTCCATCTAGGACGCATTCAGATTAGACGGTTGGTAGGACTTATAACACGGCACTGCCACCTGCGAAAATATCTTCACAAAATCGGTGTATATAGAGGAGACACACTCTGTAGACTATGTGAAGAAGAGAAGGAAACAACCTCACACATAATCTTCGACTGTCCAGCACTTTACCCCAAGAGACAGCAACTATTCAGGGGAACACTTCGTGAAACAGCCTTCACACATGAAAACCTCTTAAAAAATATCCTGCAACTCGTTGAGGGCACAGATCTACCTTGAAAGAATCGGAGACGCACAAAAGACCATAAAGTCGAAGTGCAAATCGGGCTAACTAACCCACTTCAAAACCCTTCTATTAATCAATCAATCAATCAATAATATCACTTAACATTAAATCAATGTTGGCTTGTAACAATTCCAAGTACATTCTGTTCAGTCAAATTACCAGGTAAGAAAAACGGATCAACTAGGCAATTACCAAAAATTCCAACCCAAACATTTAATCTTTAGGGGTGCTGAGCATGTGTTTTGTGAAATATTCTCGGATTAGAATCTGAGCAATAGCGACAATTATGGTGACTAACTGTACCATTTACGAAAAAATTGTATTCGCCGGAAAAACAGACGTTATAAGGAAAATTTGGATTATTTATGCTCCGTTATGGCGGTCAAAGTCGTCTTCATTGAGTTCTTGTAGTAAATGAATCTTGTGGGAATAGAACTTGTGGTGCTTCAAAATTCGATCAATATTGGTTCGATTAATGTCCAATGCAACACCCATTTGTAGGGGATACCGGGGATAATTGTTCTTATTTAAAATTATCCCACGTTGGAAAAAATAATTTTAAAGGCACTCAATGTTATAATTAAATTATTGTATGTTTTACCTATATAATTGTAATTAACTTGTTTCATTTGCACGGCAAGAAAAAAAATTGTTTTTGGTATCTATGACATTTGTACACAACTCGGGGACAATTTTAACAGGAAAAGGGACAGTTGTAACATGAACAACATTTATTAATTTAGGTTAGTTAAAAAATAAAAAAAGATATCAGAAAATGGACATGGGTATCACCAGACCGAAAGACAAAGAACGAAATAGATTATTTCCTTTGCAAAAATAAAACAATTTTTGACGATATCACAACATTGAATAGATTTACCACCGGCAGTAACCACAGAATGGTGAGAGGCAGAATACAATTAAATAGTAAGTTAGAAAGAAAACAACAATACAAGAACCTAACAATAATAGAGCATAATAAAATACTAATAAAAGGTGAAGAATTTAGAGAAATACTAAGAAAAACAGAACCATCAGAAGAAGAGACGGACCTTAACAAAATCAATAAAAACTTAAATAAACAACTAATAACAGCAACCAAAAGAGCTAAAAGGAACAAAGCTGATGGATAAAACACGAACAGCCCTACAAGAGGGAAAAAGGAACACAATGAAAGAAATGAATAGAACAATAAAAAAGAAGACAAAAGAAGACTTTTAAGACAATATAATGAAAACAAAATAGAGAAAGTAATAGAACAAAATCGTGCATTAAAATGTCTAAAATCATCGTTAAGTAGACCAAAGATAGTTTCCATAAAAGACCAAAATGGAAACGAACAAAGAAGCATAAATGATACAACAGCAACAATAAAAATATTCTATAGTAATCTATGATACAAAACTAAAACCCGATGACGACACTAGGGAAAATATGCAACAAAAAATAGCAAACGTAAACTCGGAAGAACTACCAAATATCGAAAATTATGAGATTGAAGCAGCTTTAACATAAATAAAGAAAATAGAGCCTCCGGGCCAGACGGAATACTGGCCGAAATGTTAAAGGAAGGGAAGGACATAATAATAGAAAAATTGAAAGAGCTGTTTACCCTTTGCGTACATCAATGCGTAATTCCCGACAAATGGAAAGAGAGCATAGTCGTGCTACTCAGCAAAAAGGAAACAGAGAGGAAATACAAAACTATCGACCCATCTCCTTGTTATCACAGATTTATAAACTATTCATGACGATAATAACAAAATCGACTATAACCCAAAATGGATGATTACCAGACTATAGAGCAAGCAACCTAATGAGGAACAGCAAAAAAAAACTAACATAATAAGCATTAATATAACTGATTAATCAGTTTGTACAAATAACGTATGCCCACCCTTTGCGATCTGCAAGCACTATATCTACGTTTCACCATTTGCATCAGATGAGGAAGGCTTCATACAATACACGCACAAAGCATCGTATTTTTGGTCTGAAGAACTGTGTACTACTTCTTGTTTTTTAAAATGTTGCTTCTAACCCTGGAAACTTTTCCTTTGTCAACGGGATTTCTCCTTTTCTTGCAGCTTTTTCTTCCACAAGTACTTGTTGTTCGAGGGTTTCCGTTAATATGGCTGTCCCCCTTTTCTTTCTCTTTGTTTGGTTTTTACTGCTACTGGTTGCTTTTGGAAAGGGTCTAATATTTTCTATCAGTTCCTTAGCAAAATTAGGCTCTTAATCTCTAGTAGTATCCTCTTTAGAAGTAGAAGGAATAGGTTTACTTTCTACAACATTTTTGTGCGAAGCTGGTGTAGAAGAAACAGGGTCATTTCCATAATCTAACTCATGAGTCTCTCCTATTACGTTAGGAACATCACTTTGACTTGAATCTAAGAGTTGGTGCCGAAGGTGCGAATTCAAAATCTTCAAAAATGTCCCTATTAAATGGACTTGCCGCTCACTTTAAACCTACTTACTATATTAGGGGGCGTCGAAGCTTTCGGGAGCACTTGTGTGACGATTCCGAGCAAATCATATATCATTATGGTGCGTTCGGGATGATTTTTTATCCATGCATTCATAGTTCACATATGCTTTAAAGGGACCATATACTCCCCGATCTAGTGATTGCTGCTTGTGGAAGGTATGGGGAAGAAAAGATAAGAGAGCCGTGCTATTTTCACGGCAAAAATCTATAGTAGAAAGACTTAATTCATGATTGTCAAGAAGTATAAGAATTTTTTATACATAGACGGTTTAGTATGGGCTGCAAAATGCTTAATGAAATTAAAGATAGTTTAGATGTCCATCCATCCCGAACCATTAGCTTCGCCTGTTGAATCCGTAGGTTCTTCCGTCATAAAATATGGTTTGAAACGCTTTCTAGGAAAAATTAGCATCGGCGGAATGTATTTCCAACTGCACTTATTGCAACACAACGCTTACCTTCTGCCGATGTTATTTCACCTACTTGTTGAAGCCCCTTGGTAGCAACAATTTTCCTGGGGTTTTGTACTATTGTTACCCCAGTTTCATCTACGTTGAAAATATCTGAAGCTGCAAAGTTGTGTTCCTCCATTACTTTCAACAAGTTATCAAAACATTTAACCATATTTACTTTAAAAATAAACTTAATAAACGATATTTATAACACCTATTATCACGAACTGAGCTCTTCTTTGCCCTCTACTACCCTGTTTGTGTCAACTTTTTCAAATTCCGCAATACCTTCTAATAACTCGAATAACTGAATTTTGATTACATTTTACTACTGATATGATTTTACATTCATGTTGTTCCTTTGGGATGTCATTTTGCAGCTTTCCGCAAAATTCAAAGAGCTAATGATTGTCTTAAAGTGATTACAGTGCTTATAATACATTCATACCATTGCAATTTTTCATAAAAATGGAGATACAGTAATTTCAACCAAGTAGTTGAAGAACATTTTCGAAATTGTGGTATAAATGTGTATGAAAGTTCAAAAACATAGGCTTGGATGATGTAATTAAGTGTTCTTAACATCACAGTGTATACACTTGCAACTAATCGCAACCATGCATATTTTAAACGAATATGTGGTTGAAATTAAACAAAGTAGAGTTATCAGGAGAGTGTAAGATTATTTTCGTAGAAGACAGGTGAATAAAAAATCGCCAGGCCGACTACTGAGGGTATAAATATTTATTAAAATACAAGCCAAATATACACTGCTCCAAATTTTATGCATTTCTTGCCACTGCTCGACATTAAACAGCAAAACGTGAAAGTTATTTCGAGAAACAACGTAGACGCGGGATTTACTAGATTTCCATTCAAAAGTGTCTACCAGTTTTACTAGAAAATGGGATTTTCTGACACAATTCTTTACAATGCTGCGCCTCCAAATTGAGGGATCTTGCCAGTAAGTAGTTGATAGTTATCTTCTTCTCTGCAAAGTGTCCTTTTACAAGAGCCAATAATTTGAACTTGATGCCACTTCCATGGCAGTAAATGTTTGTAGATTTGTTAGAGAGCGGAATGTCCCGTGTAAAAACAAGATTTTTGCAAAAAAATAATCCAATTTATTAGCTTACAAGGATATTTGCTTCTACGGAATTTGAAATAATAAAATTATAATTTCAATTATTTTCCCCGTAATAGTACTTGCTTTGACACTTATTATAATTTTAACATACATTTTTGATTTAAACCAATTTTTATAGCTCATTTATGTCAGTGGTTTCCAAACTTTTTAAAGCACGACCCCATTTTGGCCAAATTTTTCTCACGACCTCTCTCTTGTAGTACTCAGCATGTTGGGGAGGGTGCTAGCTGTCACTGGAATAATTTGGTGCTGTACTGCTTCTGTGTGTTTTGACATTTGACTGTTTTGACATTATATATACATATATATATATATATATATATATATATAATAACGAGTATTTCGCGGACATAACCGTATCTCGTAGCCTGCCCTCGAAGCCTATTTGTTCATCCAAATCACCGTCTCGTAGTCCGCTGGTTTCCATTGATTCTTGCACTTCTTGTGCCCAAATTCTGGCCGGTCTTCCTCGTTTTCTTCGAATATTTGGGGTCCAATCCATACTTTCTTTGGCCATCTGTGAGCGTGCATCCGTTGCATGTGGCCATACCACTTTAGCATTTTAGCTTTTACGGTATCGATAATTGACCCATGTACTTCCATCAGGTGGCGAATCTCATCATTTCTTATATAATCGAGCCTGGAGACGCCACAACTGAGCCTCCAGAAATCCATCGCTACGACTTTCAATTTATTTTTGTTCCTCGTGGTAACTTCCCACAATTCAGAGCCATAAGTGGTGATGCTTTCAACAATGGTTTTGTATATAGTTGTTTTATTCTTTTTATCATTCTGCATTTCTCCAACACAGCTCTTCGTCCTTGGCCAATTTTATTGTTTATGTCTTCATTGCTGTTTCCGCACTAATTTCCGTAAACGAGAATCCACAAGTGGTCTCAGAGAACCTCCGGCACCATCTCAACCTCCTCAACGACTGGCTCGGCAGGTGGCGAGTAGCAGTGAACCAACTTAAATCAGCACATGTCACATTTACAAATCGACAAGTTGAATGCCCTCAAGTAACAATTAACAGTGTCCGACTTCCCGTGAAAAATGAGATAACATATCTTGGACTGACATTGGATGGCGAACTAACATGGAAAGTTCACATAATGAACAAGAAAACACAAATCAACCTAAAACTACATCAAATGAGTTGGATAATAGTCGGAAATACAAACTAACAACTGATTACAAAATTCTCCTGTACAAATGTATTATTAGACCTATTTGGACATATGGAGTTCAGCTTTGGGGTTGTGCTAAACCTTCAAATACCAAAATCATCCAAAGGCTACAATCTAAAACACTAAGGACTATATTCGACGCTCCTTGGTACGTCAGTAACAAAACCCTACATGAGGACTCAGACATTCGCCTCGTTGAAAACGTAGTCTGCAATCTAACCAGGAATTACTTAAACAACCTCCATGGACACCCAAACAATGAAGCTGGTACTTTAAACGATCCCCCAGTAGTACAAAGACGACTAGCAGAAAATAGTCTACGGATGTGGACGCTTCTGCCTTCATTGTAAATTCATTAAACTAATATACCTATTTCTATGTAAAGCAGATTGTAAATTTCTGGTACAATAAAAAAAATTGCTGTTTCCAGACTCAATAAAGGCAACTCCGAGGTAATGTAATCTTTTAGTATTCTTTATTACATTTGGTTCAATGTTTAGATGTTTCGCCCACGACGAGATATTCGGTTTTTTTCATATTAATAGTCAAATTCCAGTTTTGGTACTCTTCAACAAGCTTCCGCGTCATGTAACTAGAGTCAATTTCGTCTGCCGCCACACGACCTGGTCATCGGCGAAGAATAAAGTAAACAACGCCTCGTCATTTATCTCTATGCCCATGTTGCGGCATTTTTTCATCCACCGCTGCAGAGATTCTTTTAAATATATTTTAAATACCGTCGGTGCCAAACAGCAACCCTGTCGCAGCCCCTTTGCCACTTCGAACGCTTCAAATATTTTATTTGCCATCTTTATGGCACTAACACTGCCTGAATATAAGTATTTTATAGCATTAACATACATATTATTGACACCTATATTATGCATGCAGTTCCACACCTCATTTAGCGAAACGGTGTCATAGGCTTTGTGTAAATCTACGAATATTAAATGGACCGATTTTCCACGGGCTGTATATTTTTCAAATAATTGTCAGTAATTGTATTTCGACATTTAAATACCAAACATCCAGACAGAAAAAGAAAGCCCGTGGAATTCTTTGAAAGAAAGCTAAACTCCCTCCACCAAGAGCAAGCCACTTTTACATCACCAACCACTACTAATGAAAAAGCACAACTATTAAGTTATCGAGTTGCATTTCCTATTGCAAAAACCAGTAAGCCACATACAATTGCTGAAGATCTGATGTGGTTCGTGAAAAAGAGGCTGACAAGCTAGCACTACCCCTTTCTAATAGTACTATCCAAAGAATAAGTGACATGGCAGAAGAATACAAGTTTTCGAAAATATTAAGAAGTGCACGTACTTCTCATTAAAGGTAGACGAATTCGCGGTTATTTCTAACTGTGTACAATCTATAGTATTTGTAAAATACAATACGGGGCATGGCATTATACAAGAATTGTATTTTGTACCCCATTAGAGTTCAATACCACCGGAAAATGTTTATTCGATACTTTCACACAAAGTATTAATAAGTACGAGATTGATTGGGCAAAATGCTTTGCTATATGCCCCGACGGCGCCAAGGCTATGACAGGACATTCATCTGGTTCTATTGTCGGATTAAAAGAGATAATACCAAATGCTACAAGGTGGCACTGTTTTTTACATCAACAAGCTCTTGCAGCAAAATCTTTACCTTCTGAAATGGATTGTGTTTTGAAAAATGTCATTAAAGTTGTAAATTCCATCAAAGAGAAAAGCATTGCAGACTCGTATTTTTCGAAAAATATGTTGAAGACATGGGTTCTTTATTACACTGAAGTAAGATGGCTTTCGAGGGGTAACATCTTGAAAAGGGTTTTCCAGTTAAAAGCGGAACGTTTGATGTACCTGCAAGACGCGAAACCGGAATATGAGAACGTATTTTCCAATTCCTATTGACTTCTTAGACGGGTTTTCCTTACTGATATTTTCGAGTGCTTAAACACTTTGAATAGCAGTTTGCAAGGCCGCGATATTAACATAATAACAGCAACGGACAAAATTAACGGATTTATAAAGAAACTTGATTTCTGGTCGACTTTAATTGGGAAAAAGAAGTTTGATTTGTTCCAGCGCGTTCAAGAACTCATGGAAGACTTAGTTAAGGATAATAATATGATAAATTCTGAGCACATGTTTGCCGATATGTAAGTTAGTTTCACAATTTAAAACAACAGCTCGTTGACTATTTACCCAAAGATATTCGTGACAATCATACATGGATACTGAATCTGTTTTTAGACAATTCCGTTGAACAAGCTGAAATATTGACAAACATGAAAGAAAAACTTATTGAAATATCATATGGCGGAATGTTCAACCTAGACTTATTTTCCCAGAGCGTAGATTGGACCAGTTTTGGATCAAAAGAATGCAAGAATACCCCGAGCTCGCGGACAAAGCTAGAAGTGTTTTGTGCCATTTGGTACATCATATTTGTGCGAATTAAATTTCTACGACTGCCATCGAAACAAAAATAAGAAATCGCTTCGAACTTGAAAATGATATTATTATGGTATATGTGTATCGAATACAGAGCTCAGATATGGAAAGCTAGTTTCTGAAAAATAAGCACGTACGGGGTCGGACAAATATATAACGGGATTGATCAAATACAAAGCATGTGAGGTAGCCATAGGTGAAAATACTTTTAACGTCCTTCGAAGTAATCTCCCTCGACTTCTACGCACCGTTAACATCGACGATACAAGTCGCGGAAAGCCTGCTTAAACTTGTCGCGAGGAAGCGTGTTTAGTTCGGCGGTAACATTCCGTTGAATGTCTTCCACGTCGTCAAGGCGCCTCTCCTTGGGGGTCAATTTCAGCTGAGGAAACAGCGTGAAGTCCGCTGGAGAGAGATCTGGCGAATAGGGAGGATGTTCTAATACTGGGACATTTCTTGTTGTCAAAAACGTCTTCAAAATCAAGGCAGAATGCACAGGGGCATTGTCGTGTAAAAGGTGCCACTTGCTGGAGGCTACCAAATGCGGTCGCACACGTCGAATGCGTTTTAGTAAACGCGTCATGACACCCTTGTAGTACAGGCTAGTGACGGTGACACCCGGTGGCATAAATTCTTTGTGAATGATGCCTTGACCGTCGAAGAAAGTGATCAGCATGGTCTTCACTTTCCATGTTTGGAGACGGAATTTATTTGGCCTGGGAGATCGATCGCCATTCCATGCTTTGTCTCTTGCTTTCTGGATCGTACTGGAAGCACCACGACACGTCACCAGTAACAATTGAATCCAGAAAATTTGGGTCACTGTTGGCTGTTGCAATGAAGTCGCGGGAGGTGTCCACTCGATGCGCTTTTGCTCAGCGGTCAAATTGTGCGGGATAAATTTGGTACAGATCTTCCTTTTCTTCAAATCCTTCTCCAAAAGCCGCCACAAGTTGTCGGACTTTTTCGATCATTACGGGGTTTCTCGTTGTGATCAGTGCTTCTGATCATCGTAAAGGTCTTGTCGACCTTCACGAAATCTGGCAAACCACTCGAAAATGCGAGTACGGGACATGGCCTCATCGCCATACTCAGTTTTCAACATCTCGAATGTCTCCATGGTCGTTTTCCCCAATTTGAAACAAAACTTAATGTTCGCTCTCTGCTCCATGTTTGACTTGTGTCACATGTGACAGCTGCACTAACTTGTTCATTCGCATGCATAGCCTACCACGCAAGTTCTGACGGGATGCCGTCAGATGCCGCGCTAATGTTTTTGCTTTCCAACTTGATTTTACGTTTACAGTTATTTATGTTTAGGTTCTTGCATTTATTGAAAATTTTGATATTTTCAGTTAGATATATCTTATTTACTTGTGAAACACAGAAATAAATGTCTTGAAAAGGCATTTTGTTTTATTTTAAAAACCTTCCCGCGACTCCCCGTATATCTTCCACACTTTTGAAACCACTGATTTAGAGTAATAGCAAAATCAATTATTTCCAATTAATTAGAAATTTAAGTTTAAACGGAAGATATGCCAAATTATTGACTGCATGCTGTAACTAATGAATTTAAAATTATACTAAAATATGTAAATCCTGCCCCCTCCTATAGTTAATTAAGTTATAGTAATTTCACTAAAATATGTATTTTTAATTATTTCTTTAAAACTATTAAGGTATATTTTTATCCTCTTAGAATGTTTTATTAGACAAACATCAATCCATTGATTAAAAGCTTGTTTATCTTATAATAAGATCGTACGTATGTTGAAATTTCATAAAACCTGCTAAAAAATACTTACGAAAGTGGGTTACTTGAGTACCTGATTATGAATTTGCACAATTTCCTGTTTAGCGTCGAAAAATTCAAAATCAGTTCATTCGACGACTTAAAATTCTTTCAGCGTTAATTTTATCTAATACATAACGTAGTAAGACGTCAATAAATAACAATATTCCTAATGAATGCACTATGGCCACAATATAGTGTTGATTAACACCTTTTGTGTCATTGAAGATATTACATCAACGAGGAAATACGGGTTACATGTCCCGTTCTAAGTGCTGATCTCGCCATTCTTTTTGTTATTGACGTTCTAAGTTTTATCAAGAAGAAAATTCCAGGAAAATTTTCAAAATATCTTTATTAAAAAATACAAAAATATAAATAAAATGCATGGCCACCATATTCACCAGACCTCAATATCTTTAGCTTTCTAATACTAATAATCATTTTATGTTTATCTAATGGAATAGATTTCCAACACTGGTAATTATTTCAGACATTATTCTAGATAATTATTATTGGGTGTAAATACAGGCTTTTATCTATACTTTGTATAAATTGATATAAAATAAGTGTCATTTTATAAATATTGCTATACTAAACATCGCCTTTCTGGAATTACGCCGATAATTGTTAATGAGTATTATCCGATAGAGTAAATTGATTTCTGTTATCCGATTTAATTTTTGTTTAGAATTTTCCTCTGGCTTGCGATAACTGATTTGTTTTGAAGTATTTATAGAAAAATTGAATAACCACGGAAAATGTAGAACTGGAAATTGAAACCGTCCCTGCAAATAACTGCAGAGCATTTTTCCCTTAAATTAAATTGCAAACAAATTTAGCGATTAAAGATTAGCGTATCTTTTATTACTCCAATAAAAAATAATCGTTTAGTTGGTACAATTATATTTGCTATTTTTTTAGATTGGTCTAGACTTGTGTTGCGTTTATTATAATCGCAACGTAATCGAAGTAGAGGCATCGTTCTGTATAAAAATTACACGTCATCTGATAATTACTTAATTAACCTGATAAGTCAATGAGTCAGAAACACGTACATATATATATATATATATATATATATATATATATATATATATTACATAACACTGTTACAGTAGTAAATGCTTCAGGGAATTTTTCCCGAGGAAATTTTGTTATGTTAATTGCTTTTAAAATGATTAATAAGGAAATCCAAGCGCTAACGTGATTAAGGAGTTTCAGCAGTTCCTCGTCCGTAATAATTGGTCTGAGCTCGCAGGTTTAGTTTTTAATTATGAGGCTCTTTTAAGCCTTTATTAAATCTAATATGCCCGAAAAAGCGATATACTTGCTTGCAAACAAAAACCCCGTGAATTCGGTTTATTCTAGGACAATGTTTGGTCATGTCAGCTTTGATGGCCCTCAATCGATCTTCATCAAGTCACGCCACTTTCATTTAGTAGATTTAGTTTACTATTACATAAATTATGTATACAGGGTGTCTTTTTCGTATTTTCAGAATTTCTAATTACATGGTTCATAACCTGTATTTTAAATAAATCATTTGTCTTCCCCAGACTTAAACTGTATATAAAATTATCTCTCTAGGTTGAAAACTACAGCCTCTACGTTTTCAAAAAAAAATTATATTTTAATGCCTTCTTATTTATATATTTACAAATAATATAACAGAAATTTAACGTACAGTAATTTTCGATGAAGGTTGTTAGCAAAAAATGCAATACATTTTGTTTATGCTACAATTAGAGACCGCGTAGCCAGGTTGGTACAGCCGCGGGTTGCGATACATTATGTCCCGAGTTCGATTCCCGGATACTGGGGTAATATTCTCCCCTAAGGGGCCAGCACCCTCTAGTGCTGGTACGGGCTTTGCAACCCCGAGGTACCTGAGCAAATGGCCCACCGAAAGGGGGTTGGACTTAGGGCCAACTACTCCAGGGGTAGCAACCCCTTTCCCCGGAAAAACCATAGTTAAGAAACTCTCAGACAAGCCTAGGAAAGGACGGATAAATCGAAGACGACTAAAGCTAAAGAATATGGATTTCGATATTGGAGCATGGAATGTGCGAACTCTTTTCAAACCGGGAGCACAGGCACGCCTACTGAAAGGAATAAAAAACTACAACATCCAAATAACAGCTATCCAGGAAAAGCGATGACTAGGAGATGGAATAAAAGGTACAAAATCGCATACAATCCTATATAGTGGTAAAAACCCAAGAAATAAGGAACTGGGTACAGCATTTATTGTAGACAACAACATGAAACAGAAAAAACCAATTTTCAGCCAGTGAATGAACGAATATGCAGACTTAGAATAACCACAAAATTCTTTA
Organism: Limonius californicus; assembly: GCA_014611495.1. Lineage (NCBI taxonomy): Eukaryota > Metazoa > Arthropoda > Insecta > Coleoptera > Elateridae > Limonius > Limonius californicus. The sequence continues at coordinate 31,779 of JABXWE010004942.1, forward strand.
ATATATCAATAATAAACATTCACGCATCAACAGAAGAAAAGGAGGAAGATATAAAAGAAGAATTCTACCAGCAACTAGAGAGGGTATATGACACGGCGCCAAAGAACAATGTTAAAATCGTAATAGGTGATTTGAATGCCAAAATCTGGAAAGAAGAGGAATATCGCGGTACCATCGGAAGAGATAGTTAACATGATGAATCAAACTAAAACGGGAACAAACTAATAGAAAAAATATGATTTTTAGCTCAACCTGTTGCCTGCATCGCGACATCCATAAAGGCACATGGGTCTCACCCGATGGAACAACAGTCAATCAAATTGACCATCTTATAGTAGTTAAACGAGCAGCAACCAGTATTTTAGACGTGAAAGCTAGAAGGGGCGCATCCTGCGGATCGGACCATCGCTTAGTACAACCGAAATTTCGATGCTAAATAAATAAGGAGAAGCAAAGTACACACGATAGACCTAATATAGATAAACTCAAGAACCCATGAAAAAAAAATAGGATCGAAGAACAGCTGGAAGAAAGACTAAGAGAAGAAACGGGCGAAACATCAATCGAGGATCAATAGCTCAGACTAAAGACAGCAACCGTAGAAACAGCCAAAGAAATACTAGGGGTGCGACAAAGGCAAAGGAAGGAAAAGTAATTTGATGAAGAACGCGAACAAGCAATTCAAGAGAGAAATGCGGCGTACAAAATATATATACAAAGAAGTACTCGAGAAAGGAGAGAATAATACGAAGAAAAGAAAATACGAAAATGATCAAATACGGCAAATGGAAAAAAACTTTAAATAAAACGTAACCAGAAAGGCATAAAAATACCTTAAACAACAGAGGGAAGGTTTTAAGCAAAGAACAAGTCTACGTAGAGACGAAACGGGCTAGATCATGAGTGATACAGAGAGATGTTCTACAGAATGTGTTTTCGGGAAGCAGTACACGAAGAAGAATAATTCGTAAGGATTTGCAGCAATTTGTAATTAGATTAGCAGTCAGTTGTAAAACATTCGTCCCAACATGGATTGTATCCCTACTAAATTGTTTTGAAACTTTATTTTTTGATATGTTACGGGCGAAACTCCACATGAGGCAAATTTGGTTCTGACAGAGCAAATAGCGATGAGGCCAATAATATTGAGCAGACTCAAAATATTCGTTCAGATTCGACGTTTATCCGGGCATTTCGCGAAAGGTCCGTGTTTGTTTGGGCAAATTAAGAACGAAATAAACAATAATATTATATACATGTATAAATTACGTATTTGATGATTATAAAGCTGCAGAGACACAAAATAAAAACGAGATTAATAATAATTTTTATAACGATATAGAGGCAAACTCCCATACAATAAACTACTATTTAATGATTTTTTCTATATAATGATACTCTTCCAAGGATCTTGACCTTCAGGCTCAATTACATGTAAAACTACCTCTATATTATGATGTAAAACCTCCATATTGTGATGTTGTAAGCGAATTATACAAATTGTTATTGCCTTTATAATGGATGTGGAAAATAATAAACTTTATGGCAGCTTGCGCATCACTAATTATTTATTAAACATCTTGAAAGAATTTGTAAAGAACCCATTTGGGTTTGACAAGCAATTCAAATGCTCGCCTTTACCAGACATGAAAGATTTATAGGACGTTCATATAATACGCAATACTGTCCTCTTTTAGTTCAATATCATGCAATAACTCTTGGATTCTTCTACTTGTGTTTGTTTCTTTATTTTTTCACTATTTTAAGTTAAGGGGGGACCTGGCAATTCAAGTTGTAATTGTAACTTTTTACATGAACAAACCACTGTATTCCTTTTCCTCTACTTTTCGGGGCTTATGGTCGTCTTCCTGAACATTGGAAAGCGAACTACGGCCAATCTAAAAGTTAATGCGAATAGGATAGCCACAAAATAAAATGTGTTGCAGAGTCTTGGCATTGTTGTGATTTTAGATAAATCAGGGTTGTGTGCATTATATTCTTAACAGGTGGTAGTTTGTAGCAAAGTGATAAAATTTCACTAAATTAAGTCCGTATGTATCATAAACATAGGTTGATTTTGCGTATTGTTGCAATAGATTTGGAAATTTTTTTATTATCAATTTTATTTTTATTATTTGGATGAATTACACTTTATTTCAACATTTGATATGTTATCTATTAGTTAAAAAAGCTGCATATAAAAAACCTCCATTTGACGTAGCTACAATGACAATAGAAAACACTAATTTTAGCTAATTATATGTCACTTTATTAGCCCCTTAAACTGGTTCCCAAACTTTTTTAAAGCGCGATCCTCTTTCGGCCTAAAATTTCTCGCGACCTCCATTTTGTAGTACTCTATTTCATTTAGAATCAGCGCCTACATGGCCAACTGACGCCATTTGTTACCAAGTAACGCAATTTATTTATTTGTTTCCACCATATTCGGGAGGATGCACTGGAATAATGTGGAAAATCCATTTTGCACTACATAAGCAGCGGACTGCGATGAGATTAATCATCATTTCAAAATTGTGTGCTGTACTGCTGACTGTGTGTTGAGTGAAAAAGTTGATAACAAATATTTAACGTTAAGTACGAGCTATACTCGTTTTGTTAAATACATTTTTAAACGGATCATTAGAATTTTCCGTGTCTGGCAATGACAAGAATACAAAGAAAAATAGATAGCTGAACAGCCGATGAATATCTCAAAAATGGTTTTACCGTTATTTCCCAGAAACGCCAGTGCGTACTTTGTCGAAAAGCGTTGTGAAAAGAAAGTAAGAAGCCATCAAAGCTACTTCGATATTTAAATATCAAACAACAAGAAAAGCCTGTGAAATTCTTTGAAAGAAAGCTAAACTCCCTCTACAAGGAGCAAGCCACTTTTACATCAGCAACTACGATTAATGAAAAAGCACTACTATCAAGTTATCGAGTTGCATTTCGCATTGAAAAAACCAGTAAGCCACATACAATTGCTGAAGATCTGCACCAGCTGCTGTTGAAATGGTGCAAATCATAGTTGGTGAAAAATAGACTGACAACCTGAAATACCCCTCTGTAATAATAATATCCAAAGAAGAATAAGTGGCAAGGCAGAAGATATTCCAACACAAGTTGTTGAAAATATTAAGAAGTACACGTACTTCTCATTACAGATGGACGAATCCACGGATATTTCTAACTGTGCCCAATTTATTGCATTTGTAGGACATCGATCGAGTCTTATTGTCAAATTAAAAGAGATAATGCCAAATGCTACATGGTCACGCTGTTTTTTTACATCGAGAAGCTCTTGCATCAGAATCTTTATATTCTGAAATAGATTGTGTTTTGAAAAATGTCATTAAAATGGTAGATTCCATCAAGGGAAAAGCATTAGAGACTTGTATTTTTCGATAAATTTCTGAAGACATGGGTTCTTTATACCCAAATCTTCTTTATCATACGGAAGTAAGATGGCTATTATTTGGTAACGCCTTGAAAAGAGTTTTCCAGTTAAAAGCGGAACTTTTGATGTACCTGCAAAATGAGAAACCGGAATATGAGAATCTATTTTACAATTCCCTCTGACTTCTTAGGCTGACTTTCTTTGCTGATATTTTCGAGCACTTAAACACTCTGAATAGCAGTTTGCAAGGCCGCAATATTAACATAATAACAGTCACGGACAAAATTAACAGATTTATAAAGAAATTTGATTTCTGGTCGACATTAATTGGAAAAAAGAAGTTTGATTCGTTCCAGTGTGTTCAAGAACTCATGGAAGTCTTAGTTAAGGATAATAATATGATAAATTCTGAACATGTGTTTGCAGATATGCAGTTTGCACAATTTAAAACTGCTCATTGACTATTTCCCCAAAGAAATTCAAAACAGTTATGAAGAGCTAGTTTCGGAAAACGAGATACATACATCGCATTAATGTTTTTACTTTGTAATTTATTGTTATGTTTACAGTTGCATTTATTGAAATTTTTAATATTTTAAGTTTGATTCATTTTTGTTCACTTTGTGAAAGGCAGAAATAAATCTCTCGGAAAGGCATTTTGTTTTATTTTGGAAATTATCCCGCGACCATATATAGCGACCTCTCATGAGGTCGCGACCCACACTGTGGTAAACCAATCTGAGCATATTTTAATTATTTTCCGTAAACTGTCCTTTTGTTTATTTATGCATTTTATTTGTTATATTACATATGTAACAGTTCAAATAAATGTAAAAATCTAAGGGCGGTGAAGTCGCGAGAAAACATTACATTAGTCAAATTTGTTGTGATTTCGATGACAGGTTTGTTATTTACCACGCACGTCGTTACGCATACTTTGAGGTAAAAATAGAATTTATGGTCTAACTACGATATACCTTTTATCAGTTCTAATAATAGAATAAACACTATCACTAAATGATATTAAAGATAGACGAAAAATCTGAGCTCATACCTTAAATAATAACCGATAGATAAGTATATTAAATCAGTTAAATTATTTACTACAAAGCGTCTCTTTACACGCTTTATCGCTGTTCAACATGGAGAGCAAGCAAATAAGGTAATTGGGTAAATTGGGCGACAAATAATTGCTTATATTTTTATGCTTGTTTATTACACGTTTAATTTATCTTACAAAATTTTCCGGAGGAAAATAACGCCGCTGCATTAAAATGAAAAATCAGCTAGGCCTATTAACCTTATTATTGCTATCTTTTAGCAACGTTTACGTGGCCCAATAAAGATACAAACAACATGTTTTAATAGTAGCTATTTACAGAAATGCCAATATTATTTGAACATTTGCAGACTTTACTTTCAAACTGTTTATATCCAAATGGCAGTGCACGATCTTATTTTTTACCCTAGGGCAGGGATTCCTAAACTTTTACAGTTTTGTACCACATAAGTAAGAATCAAACAATATATGTCCCACCATAAAAGGATTTCGTGATTCAAAGTCAGTACATCCAAAATATTGCTTCTATATTCAAGGAATGAAACATTGTCAATATATATATTTTTAATTATATTCATAAATGTAACTGAACAAATGATAGCTTCCAAAATATTTGACAATTAATACGGTATTTACGACAGAAATGAGTCCAAAAAAATTCATATTAAGGAAAAACGAAACAAAATATGGAAAATGGAAACAATTAGAATTAGTGACAGAAAGCATACATATGAACAAAACATATTTCAAAATTTTAGAAGAAATGGAACAAAAGTTAAAAGACAGAAATTATAAACAAGAAGTTAAATCAGATTTACAGTGAATCAGGAAAGTTCATTTATAGCATACAAATCACATGTTACAAAATGACAAACTGTAACTTAAATGCGACACTAGTGTCATTAAAACATTAGTACATAACCTTAAATACTATGTAATTTATATTCACTTTTCTATTCTGGTACTAGACAAGTTGACATACAAGAAACATTACATGTAAAAATAATAAAACTTACTCTTATTCGAACTTTCACGTGGTGATTAAAGAAAAAAGTTGGTTTTTTAAATTTATTTACGTCACTAATTTGACTTGCCTTTGTTATATGCAACCGTGTATACACGCATGTTAAACACGTTATATTACACAGGCTGTAAAAACATTCAACAAACAGAGGGTGGTTTAATAAATCCTCATTAAATGACCTAAAGTTTATAGTCTGGACAAATCCATTGGTCAGTTTGTAAAAAATATAGTATTATTTGAATATCTTGTGTACCACCAAGAGGAGCATAATGGTACCAATCGGCAATTGTTTTAACGAAAGCCTAATGATTCGTTACTTTTTTGTTTAACTTCGTTTTCATTCTAAAAAACGCGGCAAAACATACAAATATATATATTTTTATTAATAATATGCTTAATTTACAACTAGCCCTAAGATTAACGAGCAAATGTGATGTAATACTTAATACTAAACTAAATTACATTGTCATGAGGAAGGAGTGACACCCACTGGGGATTCCCTGAATATACTAATATAATAAGTATTATTCAGTAAGATCTAGCGTTTTAATCTACGAATGGTATTAGCATTGTCTAGTAAGTTGAGCACTAACACATTGGGGTGATATTTTATTCGGTTGACATATGAGGTTGTACGTCTTTTAACTTCCTCTCTGATCCATGGAATTTTTAGGTCCTCATGAAGTGTTTTATTGCTAATGAACCATTCAGCGTTGGTGATTGCACGAAGAGTTTTGCTCTGAAATCTTTGCAGGATTTCAATATTGGATGGTTTTGCACTGCCCCATAGATGGATGCCGTACGCCCACACTGGAACCAAAACTGTCTTATAGGTACACTAGCACTTTAGTTTCTAGCGATAACTTGAAGTTTTTCCCTAGGAGTCAGTACATCTGTTTCACCATTGCGTCCAGCTGCTTTCTCCTTTTTGTAATATGGGTTCTCCATGTTAAACGCCTGTCAAGGTTCATGCCGAGATATTTTACTTCATCTTTGATAGGAATTTGTATACCATTTAGTGTAAACGGAGGAGCAGAGTTGTGTTTCGTCGTAAACGTGATAGCTGTAGATTTGTTTTCATTGATTTGTATTCGCCACCTATGTAGCCATTTTGAATGTTGTCCAGACTTCTTTGTAGTATTGTCGAAACTAATATCGCGGTATCGTCCGCGAAAGTGGCCGTCATTGCGTTATCATTGTATGGTAGGTCAGCTGTAAATATCTGGTATAGGGTTGGTCCTAGAACGCTGCCCTGAGGAACGCCTGCCTTTATTGGGTATAGACCAGACTGACTTTCGCCGTACTTTACCTGATAATACCTCTCATTGAGGTATCAATTAAGTAGAAGGTAGTACTGGTGTGGCAGGGATTGTTTGATTTTGTATAGTAGGCCAGGATGCCAGATACGGTCGAACGCCTGGTCGACATCAAGGAATACCGCAACACAATATCTTCTTTCTTCAAAGTCCTTTTCTATTGCATCTACAACTCTGTGTATCTGTTCTAAAGCTGAATATTCCTGGGATAAGTGTCTTTTGTTCGATTATGGGTGCCATTCTCTTTACTATTGATCTCTCTAATACTTCTGACAGTATTGGTAGTAGCGTTATCGGCTCATAAGAAGTAACTTCATGTTCGGGTTTGCCCGGTTTCAATATTAGTATTATTTGGCCGAATTTCCATAGTATTGGAAAGTACTGCAGTCTTAAGATTGCATTGAAGATTTGTAACAAGCACATTTAGTTTTAGTTATATTAAGTTTTTTTTTCTATTGACTTTTTAATAATTTTCAAAACGAAAAACGCAAGTTATATAAAATCGCACATAGGTTTAAAGGTCATTGTACGACAAGCTCGAAAGTGTAAAAATATACAGGGTGTTCCATTAAAAAAAGAGATTAGGAGTTGCAGTTTATTGAATGTGGTTGTAAATTAGGAACATCCTGTATAAGATATTTAAGTTCTAAATAGTACGGCACCTATCTGAAAATGCGTTCGTGTAAACTGCAAAATAATTTTGAAAAATTATATGCAGTTTTTGAGATACTAACTGTTAAAGACAGACAGTCATTTTTAAAAAATTAATATAATTGTTAATTATTACCGAAACCATTACCGACAGATATCTAAAACCGTATATTGTTCTTCTTCTTCTTCGTCTTTAATTAGGCTTTTTAGCCTGTGATTCTTCACGTTTTCTAAGTTGCTTCTCCGGACGATGAGATCCAACTTTCTTTCCATCTCTTAGGAGGTCGCCCCGGGTTACGCTTTCCAGCTGGTTTTAGGTCACGTGCTATTTTGACTAATCTGTTGTTTTCAGCTCTTCCGACGTGGCTATTCCATTCTTTTCTTCGGTGTTTTGTAAATTTCACTATGTCAGATATGTTGCATTGTTGTCTCACATCTTCATTGCGTATATGGTCTAATCTTGTTTTTCCGATGATTGTCCTTAAAGTATTCATTTCGGCTGTCCTGAGAAGTTGCTTGGTTTTAGAGGTCTCGGCGCGGGTTTCGGCTCCGTAAGTCATTATGGGTCTAACTGTTGATTTATATATTTTTACCTTGCTTTCTATTGACATATGTTTGTTTCTCCACGTGACATCTCTTAAACAACCAGAAATTCTTGAACCTTGCATCACATGTTGTTTTACCTCTTGGTTCATATTTCGATCACTGGTAATAAGAACTCCTAGATATTTAAAAGACATGACTTGTTCTATCATCCTCCTCTCTATCTCTAACTTGCATCGTATGGGTTCCTTTGATATTGTCAAAGATTTAGTTTTTTCTATTGAAACCGTCATGTTATAGGCTTTTGCTACTGTAACAAATTGATGGAGCATGTACTGTAATTTATTTTCTGTGTCTGCGATTAGGACCGCATCGTCAGCATAACACACAATGTTAATGTTTTTATTTCCTAGTTGATAACCCGGGAGTGGTTTGACTTTCTGTATTATTCTATCCATAATCAAGTTAAATAACATAGGACTCAGTGAGTCGCCTTGTCTAATTCCTACCGGAGTTTCTATATCCTCGGTTAGCTCGTCTTCTACTTTTATCCTTGTTTTAGTGTTTGTGTTTATATCGTTGATTAATTTTAGTAAATTTGATGGTACCTTTTTATCTTTGAGTATTTCTAATATGTCTCGTAGTTGTATCCGATCGAAAGCTTTCGTGAGGTCGACAAAACACATGAAAGCCGGTTTGCAAAATTCAATCGCTTTCTCAACTATTTGGCGAATTATGAATATAGCGTCTGTTGCGGATCGATTTTTTCGAAAACCTTGCTGCTCCTCGCTGATTTCTATAAATGGTAGAATTTTATCAAGAATAATTTTGGTTAACAGTTTTTGTGTCGAGTTCAGTAAAGTGATACCTCTATAGTTCTCTGGGTTTTTCTTATCACCCTTTTTGAACAAAGGGATCGTTATGCTCGTTTTCCAATCCGTTGGTATTTTCCCTTGGGCTACTATGATTTTAAATAGGTTGGTAAGTTCTGATGCCAAATCACTTCCTCCATATTTTAGCAGCTCGTTCTTTATTTCATCTTGGCCGGGTGCTTTTCTGTTTTTTAAATTAGTAATTGCCTTTTTGACATCTTCTTGTGTTATTTCTATATTATTTTGTCCATCTTCTCTTACCTCCTGTACTATCTGGTTGTTACATTTATGTGTGTTACTTTCCTTGAATAATCGTTGAAAATATTCTTTCCATTGATTTTTATCAATTTTGTTAACTCTTATCATATCACTAATTTCAGATTTTCTGTTTCTGAGCATCTTCCACACTTTTTTCTGTGAACCATACATATCTCGCTCCATACCTTTAGTGAATGCTTCCCAATAATTTTCTTTTATTTTCTTTATTTTTCTGTTAGCTAAGTTTCTTTCCTCTATGTACATTTCTCTATCTTCTGGTCTTTTTGTATTTTTGTATTTCATATACGCTTTTTTTTTCCTTTCGGCTATTTCTTTCACTTCTTCCGTGAACCATGCTTTACTATTCCTTGATGCGGTCGTACTTACTTTTCTTTTGCCAACTGCTTCTTCCGCTGCCTGAAGAATGTTATTTTTTAAAGTTTTCCATGCTTCGTTTTCATTGGCATTTTCACTTACGGGATTTTCTCTAATTTTCTGTTTTAAACGATTGCTATACAAATTTTGCACCGTTTCATCTTCCAATGATTCTATATTCAGTTTTTCAATTTTTGCTGTTGATTTTATTTTGTGTATGTGATACTGTATTCTTATTTTACATAGTAATAGATCATGATCACTTCCGATATTGGCAGAATTTAAGGTTCGAACATCCAAAATTTGACTAGGTGTAAATTGTCTATTAGTTATGGCATAATCGATTACTGACTGTTGGCCTCTGGTGTTGCTCCAGGTGTACTTATACTGCCATTTGTGGTCAAAGAAAGTATTATTTATTCTAAGATAATTTTGAGCACAGAAATCGATTAGTAAATCTCCATTGTCATTTTGTACATTTTCATTAAAGTGTTGGTTAATTCCTGGGATGGTGTCATTTCCATTCTTGCATTTAGATCACCCATGATTAAAATATAATGGTTCATAGGTATTTTATCTAGTTGACTTTGTAGATCTTCATAAAAACGTCTTCTTTCTTCCCTTGGCTTGTTAGTATCGGGAGCATACACGCTCAGTATGTGGATATATTTGTCGTTTATTTTTAAAGTAATTCTCAATATTTTTTCATTCATATAGTCAATGTTGTCAATGTTATGTTGAAAACGTTTATGCAGGAGCACCCCTACGCCAGCGGTTGCTCTCTCATTTTTACTTCTTCCGCTGTACACTAGTATGTAATCTGCAATCATCTTTGTTCCCTTTCCTTTCCTCTTAGTTTCAGAAATGCAACATATGTCAATTTTCTTCTGTGTAATTTCTGTGATTATTTCCTGATCTCGTTGGTTCCATGACATAATGTTCCATGCCCCCAATCTAAGTGAGTTCTTCTTCTTATACTGTTTAAATCTATCTTGTTGCCTATTTCTTTGCCAGGTCGTCATCTTATTAGTCTGTCCATTTCCGAGGCCATTCGTGGTTCTGTGAGCAATATCTTTGTTTTACGGTAGGTAGGGAGCTAACCTGACCTACCAACCCTCCTCCTTTACCCGGGCTTGGGACCGGCAACGGGCCGCTGGGCTACTCAATCCACCCAGTGGTTACCGCAGGCGGAGTATATTGTTGTAAAGATAAAAAATCAGAAATCCAAAAATGTAATAATATACGGGATGTTCTATTTAAAATAAAGAAGTTGTTTATTGTGCCACTGAAACAAAACACCCTGTATAGTCAGCAATAATTTTAAGTTATGCACAGCAAATAAACAAACAACTTTTGTGTTGAATGTTTTTTCCAAACTGCTATGATAAAGACATTAGGAAACAAAATCGCACTATTATGTCACAATGTATGTATATATATATATTTATATAAATATGTGTGTGTGTGTGTGTGTGTATATATACATACATATATATTCGGAACTCACGTTAAACTGTAGGTCCTCACGTACACAAGTATAGAAGAGAAGATCGCTACATTTCATAAGAGACAAAATATTCAAAAAAGAATAGTTATTATTTTTTACAACATAAATACACTATACCAATAGTATCGGACGTATATACAGGGTGTATCAGAAATAGGTACAAATATTTAAACCAGTAATAGATTGGCGGAAGTAGAAAAAAAATAAAATAATATTTTATTTGAGAACTGCTGATGATACATAGAAAATGCATTTAAGCTGTAGAAGGTGATTACCTAATTGTAAAGTAAATCTTAAGTAGCAAACACGTAAAAACTTGTCTGGCTTGTGATAACAACAACAGACTGAATAGAAATTACTGACCTACCTAATAGTATTGGTTTGTGGCAGGTGATAAGAAATTTTTTTGCACTTCTCCCTTACTCTCCTTTGCATAACATGTCTTTGAAATCAAATTTTTGTTATTATCCTGCGGTACTCAAATTTTCAATTATTATTTTCCCATATCTTAAGGGCCCCATTGCCAAAGAAATGTTATTTCTAGTTTGTATATATTGTAATCTACCATCGGATTTAATATTTGTACCTATTTCTGATACACCCTGTATAATATATGGTCGTATTTTAAACGGCATCTACATCTTTCGGGTCCCTAGCAGTTCAAAGGGTAGATTTCGGTTAAAATTATAAATATAAGCTTTTCAAGGAGTGGATACACTTTCGGATACCAATAACTAAAATTTGTTTTGTGAATTTTTTTGTTAACCTTATAAGTTGCTCAAGCAATGTATTTTCCAAATACTCTGAGAGAAACACGCAAACATACAATAGGTAAGTTATGTCAATAAAATGCATTGCAATTGCAACTTATTTAACTTGGGATATCCTGCCTCAATAAAGTTCGTTTATAATAACAAAGATTAGGTAGCTAACTATAAAACTTGATAAGGTCAACAGTAGATTAGAGTGAAATATAGTGGAATTAGTTAAAAGCAAAGAATTAAATCTCTCACAAACAAACATAAGTAAATAAAAATAACTGTAGTTAACAATGGATTAAATTAAAAATAAATTAATATAGTACTTGAGCAGAATTTAATATTGTCAAAAATATTATCTATCAGAGTGAATAGCACACTCTGCAACAATATACTATTAAAAATACTAAATAAATTTATTTTTCAGCAAGCATTGGAAGGATTGCAAAATTTCTGGGCCATGGTGGAATACCGGTGATCACTCCTGGAGGTTTCGTGTACGACTTCACTGACAATAAGACATTGTGCATGCACGAGTATTACTCTGTGGTTAATACAGGAATGGTGGACTACAGATCCTTTGCAGAATTCTTTTCCCTACTGATGGAAGAGCAAGTGCTTAATTGTATATGCATATGAAACCAAAAATAAATAGAACTTTTATAGGTATAAATGGCAAAAAGTGGCATTGATGTATGAAAAGTACGACTATAATGAAGTTGGAGGAGAACACGCTTGTCAGCTCCTTTTAGAAAGTGTGATGGAAGATATACTGCAAATTGATAAACTCTTATACAATGACGGCGATCTTGCTTTGTCTGGTTTGTCATACACGGAGCATCTTATGACAGAAGTTGGTGTCAAGTATGGAAGTAAGAAAACTTTTTCTAGAATTCTATTTAGGAATCTTAAATTTTCTTTCCCCGAATTATACGATGTTATTATATTTATAATAAACCGAAGTTAAATATTTTATGGGACACGATGATGAATAGCGTTTTCTATATTAATATCCGTCTGTAGTAAATCAACGAAGATTTACAAATAGACAAAAATTAAATTTAGATTTAACTTTCTGCAATTTCAGTTGATTTCAACGCGACGAATTTAAACTACTTCCCTTTCGTAAAGAAATGCGGTACACGATTTTCACAGCTTTGTATGATTTTCTCGTTTCGCGCGATTTGTTTCCACAATTTCTGTATAACACAGTGCCGCTTTATCCTTCAACAAATCTAACAAATTCCATCTCCTTATATACTTTCTGTTTTTTATTGTCCCAGTGGAATTTAGAAATGGGAAGAATCTAACCAGTACGTCATAATATACTCAAGATAAGACGGCATTATTTTGGAAATCCCCCTTTTCAGGTTTTTATACTACATTTGAAATGGAGACTACGGCGGCCTATAACTACACCCCTCTCCTTCTCCCCGCCTGATTGTTATAATATATAATTTAACAGCAAACGTATTTAGGGCTGTAGCTACACGAAACATATTATAGTCTGACCATACTAAAATTTTCTGTATTTTGCGTATAACGCGACAGTTTTTCAAAATTTCGTTCACAACGACAAATTCAATACATAAAATCTATTTCGCTGTACGCCTGGAATGCGCTCTTTAGTTTTCTTCCTAGTAAATGTACAAAAATCGTAGAGAATCATTTAAAGAAATTTTAACCAGATTCCAACACGATGGAGCTCCTATTGGCGAAATAGCTACCACGTTCACCACATTTAACATCCTTAAACTTTTTCGGGGATAGTAAAAATCCGCAGTAGAAAATCGAATTGAAATCACTGAAAGATTTACGGATTCAGATTGAACAAACCTGTAGAAACACAACTCCAGAATCGGTTACGGAAGCTTGAAAACAGTTCCAGAACAGATTATTTTACTATCAAGAAGTCCAAGGGCTTACTACGGATATTTAGTTAAATAAATTTGATTCAAATACATTAAACTAGCTCACAAGCAGATTATTTCATGAAAGTTAAGAAAGCTGTAGCGGGGAGTTTCTCTTTTTTCTGAGCTATATTGCCACTAAAAATTTTATTTTTTTATTTAAAAACTAGCATTTTCGGGTAGTTTAGTTTCAGGTTCACTTTTTCAGTAGCATGTAGTAAAAGATATCTAAAAGAGGGATAGTTTTCCAATCCTATACGACGGGCGTAAATTAGCGTATAATTGTATATATTACACAGAAGGTACATGAATTTGTACAATTGTTTAATATCCCGCCTCCAAATTGAGTAGTACATCCGAACCATGATGTATACGGAAGGGGCGCAGTTTTTACAGAAATTACATCTAATTACAAAAAAATTTTGAGTTTACGGACTTCGAACCTCGAAGTATGAATAATTCATATTGTAAACAAGTGGTTCCCAAAGTATTGCCGCGACCCCATGGGGGGTCGCGATGTAGGGTTAGAAGGGTCGCGGGAGGATTTCCAAAATTAAAAAAAATGCCTTCGTGCAAAGTAAAAACATTAACGCGATGTATGTACCTGTTTTTCAGAAACTAGCTTTTCAAATCTGTCTTTATATTCGATACACACACAATAATATAATTTTCAAGTTCGAAGCGATTTCTTACATTTGCTTTGATGACGGTCATAGACGAGAAACTTAATTCGAACAGAAGTAGCAAATGGCACCAAACACTTTATAGCTTTGTCCGAAGAAGAAAAGAAGTCTACTTTCAACATTCCATCACATGATATTTCAACAAGTTTTTCTTTCATGTTTGTCGAAATTTTAGCTTGTACAACGGAATTGTCTAAAAACGGATTTAGTATCCATCCTGTTTCCAATTTCTTTGGGGAAATAGTCAATGAACTGTTGTTCTAAATTGTGCAAACTAACTTGCATATCTGCAAACACGTGCTCATGCTTAACTAAGTCTTCCATGAGTTCTTGAAATTAAGTTTTTTTTTAAATTTGATAATTTTGTCCGTGATTTTTATTATGTTAATATCGCGACCTTGGAAACTACTATTCGAAGTGCTCGATAATATCAGCAAGGAAAGCCAGCCTAAGCAGCCAAAGGGAACTGGAAAATATATTCTCATATTCCGGTTTCTCATCTTGCGGGTACATCAAAAGTAAAACTCTTTTCAAGACGTTACCCTTCGAGGGCCATCTTACGTCCGAGTGATAAAAGAAATTTGCATATAAAGAACCCATGTCTTCAGAAATTTTTCGAAAAATACGAGTTTGAATGCTTTTCCCTTGATGGAATTTACCACTTTAATGACATTTGAGATATATTTCAGAAGGTAAAGGTTTTAACGCAAGGGCTTCTTGATGTAAAAACAGTGTAACCATGTAGCATTTGGCATAATCTCTTTTAATATGACAATAAGATCAGATCTATGTCCTGTCATAGCCTTGGCATCATCGGTGCATATACCTACGCAGTTTGGTCAGTCAATCTCGTACTTATTAGTACTTTCCATGATAGTGTCGAATAAACATTTTCTGGTGGTATGGACGTCTAATGGAGTACAAAATAGAATATCTTCTGTAATACCATGTTCAGTATTGTATCTCACAAATGTTATGAATTGGCCACAGTTAGAAATATCCCTGTATTCGTCCATCTGTAATGAGAAGTGCACTTCTTAATATTTCCACAATTTGTTGGAATATCTTCTGCCATGTAATTTCTTCTTCTTTGGATAGTATTGTTAGCCTCTTTTTCACCAACCATTATTTGCACCATTTCAACAGCTGCTGGTAAAATCATATCTTCAGCAATTGTATGTGGCTTACTGGTTTTTGTCATGCGAAATGCAACTCAATTCCTTGATGGTAGTGGTTCTTCATTAGTAGTGGTTGCTGATGTAAAAGTGGCTTGCTCCTTGGGGAGAGAATTTAGCTTTCTTTCAACAAATTCCACAGGCTTTTCTTTTTTGTCTGGATGCTTGATATTTAAATATCGAAATAGCTTTGATGGCTTCATACTTTCTTTTTTCAACACTTCTCGACAAAGTACGCACTGGGGTTTCTGGTAAATAACGGTAAAACCATATTTGATATATTCATAGCTGTACAATCTATTTTTCTTTATATTATTGTCACTGCCAGATTTTAGTGACCTTAAAAATATATGCATATTTACAAAACGAGTATAGCTCGTACTTAACGTTAAATATTTGTTATCGATTTATTGCACTCAACCCACATAATTGTGAAATAAAGATTTATCTCGTCGCGGTTCGCTGCTTATATAAAGCAAAATGGATTTTCCAGATTATTCCATATGCCGAATATAGTGGAAATTTCCGGAAGCACAGAGAACAAATAAATAAATTGCGCTACTTAGTAATAGATGGCGTTAGTTGACCGTTTAGCCGCTGATTTTAAATGAAGTTGAGTAATATAAAAGGGGGTTGGGCTTTAAAAAAATTTGGGAACCACTGTTGGAAACCAAAGCCAAATCCAACTCCTGAGCTGCGTAAGCGCAAGTTGCTTCATGCTACAAGGTATTGTTTATTAATTATTTTACATTATTTCGTATTTATCATTTAATTTAGCGGTGTACACACTAAACTGTAGAAATAATCCCTTCTAAAATACCTCCCCTGCGTTCTACATCATGTTCGTATTTGCTTTTCAATTGGGGGAGCAGGAAATTTAGAACCTACACAAATGCAAGTACTTTTTCTATGGAGTGTATTTAAAGTCAGCATTTTGTATCAAGTAGATGCGATAAAATACCTTAAATAGAAATTGACTAAATCAACGACTCTACTAGAATTAACGTGACGCCAATTTCTCTTTTAAAATGAAATTTTTAAGACGTTGTTTGAATAGATAGAATACTCTATTTTGATGTCAAACATACCAAGGGATATTCATTAAAAATATACATTTATTGCAAAAAGACGCAAAACCGGGTTGACTTGTTATTATTATTATTGATTTACGTAAAAAATAATTGTGATCATGCCAGTAGCATTAAGAAAATTATAAATAAAAAACTTTCTTTCTTCTTGCAACAACACACCAATTTAATTTATTAAAGAGGCATTCATTTGTACTATAATTTGACATTCCAGTGCAAGTATCTATCATGTGATTATACGTAAAAAGCTTTTCTTACAGACGCTAAGGTGTTTTAATTTTTTATAAGAATTTGTGATTAATATAAGGTGTCTTTGGTATGGTTTAAATAAGGATAGATTGGGGCCTCCGTGGTCTAGCGCGGCAACGCGTTGCCACTCGAGACCACACCGAATTGTAGTCGTTCCGTTGTGGTTTCGAATCTCAGCTGGGGCGACCGCATTTCGGTTAGTTAAGTTTAGGGTGCATGCTGCATGAATGGTTAGTGTGTAAGGGACGCCCGCACCCCCTGAAGTAATGCGAAAGTGGTTCTGGGGGGGGG